>CAEFZY010065093.1:0-112483 GCA_903066815.1 Brachyrhaphis roseni | reverse complement strand
ACATACCGGTAAATCTCACTGAGAGCCGTCTTCATCTTCCTCCTGTGCACTGAGACGTGTTAAGTTACATTAAACTTGCGTCTTCCTCTACACATATATTCCACCTGTCTCACTCTTACCTTTTCTGCTTGAGCGCCCCTGGCAGCCGTTAGGAAAAAAAATGCATAAATAAGCCGCATCATTGTATAAGCCGCAGGGTTGAAAGCACGACAAAAGCCGCAGCTTATAGTCTGGAAATTACGGTAATGTTTAGGGTTATTTCACTTCTGCTTTAGATCAGTTGCTGTTTAGGAACTGTTATAATTTAGCCAAGCTGTAGAGGCTTCTATATTTATGGAAAAGCGACGGGCATTTATTGCATCACTTGTCATTAGTGCTGGAAACAAATAATCATAAGAGTTGAGATTTATCATGATAGTGGTAAACACTGAATGAGGATGTCGGTAAGCACTCATATCAGTTTTGTTAGAATTATTAGTCTTGCTTTTTTAATTTGTTCTATATCATCTATTATCAACATATGTGGAGATATTTCAGTTATAATTAGTATTATAACTGAAATAAGTACTGATAATGTATTTAATGTGATAATGTGTTTAATGTAGCTGGTCTCCCTAAGTAGACTATGTAAGAATTAGTTCATAAGTTTGATTTCTAGGTAATATTTCATTTCCAAATTGATAATGGTGTTTGTGAAAGAGGAAATGATTTTTTCAGGGGTTCAAAAAATGACTATCTTAGGAAGGTGGCGATATTTCAAGTGCGGTGTGTTCACACATTGCATGCTACTGTGTTTATGCTCATAGCTGACATAGATTTTAGTTGATGTAACGTAAATAAAGGCCATGTGGTTTAAATTACAGAAAATCCTGCTTAATATAATTACAACTGATAGAATTTTCCTTAATTCACAAATAGACAAAATAAAATAAAATCTCTGCATGAGTGTTTTGATTGCCTACGTCTATGTGAGAACTACAACCAAGGACAAATGCCCTGATGAAGTTCAGAGCTTTGACATGCAATGTTGATAGCTATATTAGACTTTTGTTGGTGACCTGAGTGACGTCTATAAATGTTGAGTATTTTGAATACACTTTTTATGCATAGATCATAACATTTATACTTGTTTTTTATATAGTTATTGAAATTATTCTTGCGTTATGTCAAAGTATAATTCTCAGAGTGATATAATTTATTTTTATCCTTGGGAAAACATTTCTGCATTGAACTTACAATATGCGGTTCTCTATATTGAAGAACATTTTATTATCCAGCTTGTTTTTGTAAGTGAAAAGGAGAGGTATAGGCAAATACTTTTATGACAGACACTGAGTAAAGCAGTAAATGTAAGACCAGAGTCTGCTTTATAAGGCAGTTTTTGCTGTCACAAGACCAGAGTGAGTTTCTCACCCTTTCAGGGACTCCTGACTTGTTTATGCTCCCACATGACTCTTCTCCGTCAGAGAGCATTTTTATCTTGGTGCCAGTGAGGTTGTGGGACCGGTTAAAAGACAGCCTTAGAACCAGCAACATTTAGAAGGAAGTCTGTGCCAGGACCCTTTTCTCTCCAGGATATGGCCTTGCTGTGACCTCTTGTCTATCAACCGGACCTGAATCAGCATTCCAAATTTCCTCTACTGTCATCTCTTTCAATCTCCTTTTCCATGTTTAAAGGGTATTTTATTGGTATTTGTCTTCTTTGTTTATGGGAGAACCAAGGGAATTGTAGTTAACAATTATAATTAATGAATGTTGAACAAATGTCACTGGGCAAACGGTGAGGTAGACAGGTCACTTATCCATGACACACTATCATCACTTCTGATGACAGTTTTAAAAAACTGTCGGGTAAACCTGAGTACTCATAATGAAACCACATGTTCTCAGGGAAAACATGCAGACAGACACCAGGCTGGGAATCAAACCCAGGACCTTCTTACTGCATCGCAAAAGCACTCAAAGCAGGATTTCCACCAATTTCATGCAAATAAACCCCCAACACAAGTCACTGTTGTTGGTCCCAAAAATGCAAGGTTATAGAGCAGCACCTCATAAGACTAAATATGACAAAGCATGCATTAAACCTAGGGACTTTAGTTTTAAAAACAGCTAAAGTGTATTGCTAAAGCCTGCTGTTTTTTTAAAAAAATGTCCAGAATAAAGAAAATCTGTATCAAAACAGGACACAAAAAATTCCAACATTTTTTAAGGAGTTCAGATTTCTTTAATTGTCTTATGTCTGTTGGTCTATGTAACCTAAATAAAATTTCCTAGCCAAAACTCAGGGAGCTTCAGCTTATTCAAAATGCTGCAGCAAGACTCATGTCCAATACCATGAAAATGGATAATACCTTAAATCACTGCACCAGCTCTCCGCTTGTTGTTCATGACATTCTGTAAAGTGCTTTGTGATATTTTTATCTGTGAAAAAGACTATAAACATAAGATTTATTTATCTAAAATGAATCATAGATCCTTCAGTTTTCTCACAGTTCTCAGGATCAGAACTAATCAGAAGAAAGGAGTTTTCCTTTTTTCATCTCCTACTTATCCTTCTTAAAAACTGAAATGTGAAACAACTGGTGGATCCCTCAAATCAGGACTGATATTTTCATGTACGTGTCAAATTTCATCAATTAATTTGTATCATGTCTAAGCTATTTGTTTTAAACATGTACTTCTTGTTTAGAATGTGATTTTATTACCTCTCTTCTCTTTTCATGTAAAGCACTTTAAATTAGTTCTTTGCATATGAATTGTGCAAAACAGACACACTTGCCTTACCTAATTAGTGTTATTGCAGGCTGCTGCTGCCACCCACTGGCCTTTGAGGAGAATGAAGCCAGCCGTGCAATTCTGGTCATTCTATTGGATATTTTTGCTTAATGTTTATAATCTGATTTTGACATTTCTTTTTCAAATTTATTTAGGATGTTTTTAGTTTAGCTACCAATGCTTTGTTTAAAAATAAAATATCATAAGAAGTATGCTATTCTATAAAGTCTTAAAACTTTAAGTTGTTACAATGCTCCTCATAAGTTTGCCACATTTCATGTGCTCTTAGTGCAGTGCTGTGTGTAATTTTTAAGTTTTTTTTGTTTGTTTGTTTTGTAAGTTTCATCTTTGGATGTTGTGATCCTCTCTATGTCGTCAAAAATCCTTAACACTGTGTAAATGACAAATATTCCTCAGAGAACAATATACGTCTTTTGCTTCCCTTCGAAAAGCTCTCATAAACTACCTATATTCACTGTCATGTTCTGGCTCTGCCACTGGAAACCTAAGTGCGGATCATGTAAATGCGTTAAGGCAGCGGTAGTACCACAATAATGCCTCTATCTTTATGCTGGAGTATGGCTGCAGATTACAGTAACTCCTCCAACCTCTAGCCGTGCAGACTCTGTATTCGCCTCATATTGCCCACTAAATTCATCACGTTGGTGCTTCTGTTCCCTCACTACAGGGAGTTCTTCTGCGTTAGCTATCCATCTCTCGTTTGTGTTCCTTTGTTGATGCTCTCAGACAGGAAAGACAATGATATTGTGTCTGTACACGCACACATTCACACACAGGAAAGGGCTTAAGTAGGCTACCATGCTGTGCTGCAGCCTGGCATAATGTCTCTGCTGACCCAGGGAGAAGTACAGCTCCAGTACAGGGATGTAAGAATCCCACGTGGGATCAATAATAAGGTGCAGCTTCCCATCTGGACACGCATATCATCATGTCTGTGGAATCGGATCAGAAAGAAGTTAAACAGAACAGATTGTCACCATGTCTTTCCTTAAAGTGATACATGCTTCATTTTCTCTGCTGCCACAGTCAATGGCTAGAATTTAGTCTGAGGAAAAAGAAGCGAGTGTGGTGCTGAAAAACAGAGACGTCCAAGAAATGGGCACCACAGCTTAAGGTACACCAGCTAAATCCACCAGCTAAAACCAGGTTGAACCCTCTTTTCTTCTTTCCAGCTGCTTTAATTCTCTCTGGAATAGATTCAACAATATTCTGCAAACATTCCTCAGAGATTTTGGTCCCTTATTATCATGGTAGACTCAAGCACTTTCTGCATGTTTGTTAGCTGCATATCCACAATGGAAATGTCCCTTTATGCCACATGCTTAAGGTTACATTGGCTTGAGATCTGGTGACTGTGGAGGTCGTTGGAGTTCAGTGGATTCATTGTAATATTTAAGATACCATTTTGGTGACGCTCAAGGTAACTTGAGTGGTAACTTGAGCGTTACCTTGAGCGTAACGCTCAAGATAACGCTCAAGTTATAATATATTTACCAACAATGACAAAAAAAATAAAAAATAATAATTATAAGTTTCACTTTTCTGCAAAAGAGCAGAAGAAATCTTATGTTTTTTGAACAATAACAATATCTGTTGTTAATCTGTTGCTAGGGGTGTTAAGGGATGAACGTTTTGTCTGGTAACGAACTAGCACAAAGTATAAATCATATTTTTACTTTTGTGTTGAATGGCTGCTTTAAAACACTAAACATTTTCACTTTTCTACAAAACTCACCAACAGCATTAGAACAAACTTTAGCAGTGCACTGCCCCCCACTAGTTGGGGGCGGTGCCTTTTCCATAGCCTTTTCCCTAAAATAAGCTTTTTAGCTATTTTTTTTTTTACATTTATTCTCCATGTTTAGCACACTGAATGAAGGAGGTCCATGTAAGACAACATGCTAGTCTTACCCCATATGCCACCTGCAGCATTTAGGCTAACATTAGCATTTTGACTAGTTTTAGCTTATACACTAATTTTAACATAATGAATAGAGTTACTCAACATGTTTGTGACTCTCCACATGCTATTGAGTACGGTACATTGTAGCTTACCTTAGAATTGATGCTAATTTTTAGCATTAGAACACTGGGTTCCAAATGATAGGCACACTTTGGCAGCCCCTATTTAAATGTCTTCATAATTTTTCTAGTTGTACATTTACAGATGCATTTATTTTGTAAAAATAAACATCTTCAAAATTTTAAGAACTTAATCACTTTACCTTTAAAATAATTCCATCCTGCAAGCTTTCTCTGTACGATGCTTCTGCAGTTCTGTACAGCTGCAGCTGACTTAATCTTTTTGGCCTTAAAGGTCTGGCATTTTTTTTCTTCCTGTTATGCTCCAAATCCTTCACTATCTCAGTTTCTCACTCTCCGGGGCAGATGAGCTTTTTACTATGCTGTCCAGCAATGCTTGTCTTGTTAAGTGGGTCAGAACTGCCTTCGTAAAGCAGTAAAAAGGCAGGCTTGACCTCCACATTGCAATCATGAAGACTTATTGGGTCAGTGATTAGACCTGATAAGAATTGAACCATCGGGAGCACACGTTGATCCCAGTGAACCGACTATCGGGTAGCGAGGGGGCCACAGTTGCAGTGTTTCCCCCCCCCAGGCTTTTTTTCTTCTTTCAATCTCTCCAGCGGGACCCAGCTAACCTGTCGCTGGATTCAAGAATAATGATAGGCTGCTGAAAGGTTAGGGTGCACTAATTGAGTTGTAACGTGGTTAACGCTGAGGTGTTGAGTGCTCTCTTGTGTCTCAAGGTTCTGCAGACTTTCTAGGAAAAGTGGAGGCAAAGGGTGAATGTACTGTATTCCTGAAACATGTACCGCTTCAGTCAAACGATGGCACTTACCAAAGTAAAGTCAGTCGTTATCACCTTTCTTTTTTTTTATACTGTTTTTAGAACGCAGATGCAGCCTCGCTGATGGTGCCCATGGGTTTGTGGGCTCTCGTTTTGAAGACCTGAGTTCAGCTATCTGTCTGTTTGGGAAATGGAGCTAGTTTTACTTCTGACTGAGAGCCAAGAAGCAACACAAAACTGAAGTGTAACAGCTTGGCAGTCTCTATACCCCACACTAATGCAACTGACATTTATTTCCAATATAATATTCAGTCTTATTCTATTTAGTTATCTAGTTTAATAGCTACTTAAAAACTGATATAATGATTATTAAAATGGGTACTTAATAAATATTTGGTGTCCTATTTTGGGGAAAAAAGTTATTGTCTTATTTTGGCTGTAATTAATTATGTTTATCAACCTATCAACCTTATAAAGTAGGAGCATTGTTTTGATTGTTAGTGTTACAGGTTTTCACATCGTGTCTGTCTTCAATAAGAACAAAATTATTATTTTTTTATTATTATTTTCAACCTATTTGTCAAAGGTCAGCACTGATGTAACTGAAAACCGGTCTGATTATAGTGCATCTCAATTATCTTATAATCTCTGCTTTCTTCTTCTGTTGGTGTTTGGTTTGTTGCTACTTTTTTTTGAGAACGTCAACAACCTTTCATAAACCTAACCATAACTTTGTTTCTTTTCATCAGAAAATTCTTCAACTTCTGCCTGAGAAAATCTACAACAGATGGCAATTTCACAGTATAGGTATGTACTTGGACAATATATGCAATGTGTATGTTCTATTTATTTTTTAAGCTTTTCTAACTTCTGAGACATTTAAGTGTAAAAAAAATCACAGGCACACCTTAGTGTTATATCTGGAAGGAAAAATAAATTAGCATTTGAAAATGCAAATAAGCACTTGATTTAAAATGTAATTTAGTTACGGTACTCTTAAAATATTTCTGCTGCATACAATTTTTTTTAAGATGTAATGACCCCAGTTATAACTGTTTTTATCAGTTCTGGTGGCTAAAACAGTTCACATCTAAATCAGTGTTGCGGACTGGCCATTCATCCCACCCTGCATTCACAGGGGATTTTCTCTTCCACTCATCAGTTCATGTGTCACTGGTCAAGTTGTGGTGCTGTTATTTTCAAATTTGAGACAAGATAACTGCCATATTTTTTATTATCACATTTTTACATTCATTTCCAGTACTGCTTGAAAATCTCTGCCTCCTGACAAATTCCCTGGGTGGCTGGAATGACATTCATAACTTAGTTGTTTAGTCCCTTTCAAACTGAGAATTTCAAGGTCACAGACATTTTACATCGCTGTTAAGATACTTCTGTGCTCAAGTCCATGAGTATGAAAAGATGCATTCTGATTAGGACACCAGATGAAAAAAGTATAAAAACACAATCATCTTTTTTATTGTAAATCCTGTTGCCAACAGGTTATGGATAACTAGCATTTCTAGCTTTTACAATACCTGTTGCAATTTGCTCCAATGATTTTCCAATTATTTTATGTTCCATTGTGTTGTATGTGTGCAAATAACATTATCATTCAATTTATTGCACTGCTAAGTTCTTGAATATGTGGCATATATATGATGTTCTTGTGGTCTGAATTTTTTATGAAAAACCAAATGGAAGATATAAATAAAATATTCCATTACTACATCCATTACTACATGTCATTCATCTGTCATTTGTTGAACTTAATTTTTTCCCCCTTTTTCCCACGTTTTACATCTATCCACCTTTCAATCAAGCCCCCATTCATACCTTCATCTCAGCCTGTTTCATCTATCCACTTGTCAGCCTGTTGACTGTGCTTCTGTAAGCTACAGTTTAACCACTATAGCAATACCTGCCATAAATTCATAGCAAAAATGCTTCTCAACATATTGGTGAAACCACAAACCCCCTCCATAATATATTGAAATAATCAAAGTACAGTTACTCTAATACACATCACTAAGAAGCTCATTGGTAAATTACCTAATTTTATGACTTTTTGCACCAAATTAGCTTGGTCTATTCTTCTGTTTTGTTTTAGTTATTCTATTTTCTGACTAGTAATATACTTTACTACATATGAAGTAATGTTCCAAATTAACATGGTGTAGCACCTACCCCTAAAGCTCTCTTGTTTCCGATCAGTTAAAATATGTTGTCCTTCCATTTTGGCCTCATAGTAACATGGCTGCCTGCTGCCTGTCAAAACTATACCCTAATTCTGGCTCGCAATCAGAGCCATGTCTCACCTTATTACAGAGGAAACAGACTGGCTTCATGGATTCGTTGTACTGTCAGCTAATGTTAATTTGGATCGGAAAAATGTGATGATGTGCCACTTGGCCTGTTCATTTCTCAAGATGCCCTTTCAAAGTCCATTTGTCTCAGTGAAGATGACCATTTGTGGGGTTGCTGTGTCTTTGTAACTTTGGTTGGAGACTTTGGTTTTCAAAAATATCTAAATGTTTTTTTTTTCTTCTTTTTCAGGTTCTATTCTGAAAAAACTTCTGCACACTGGAAATTCATTTAAAGTAAGTTGTTTATTGTATCTAACTCTTATATGAATGTCCAAATGCAGAAACATTACTTTTCTGCCACATGAGGTTTTGAAGATATACTGAGTTGAATTTGTATATAAAATAAGATAATTTATCTTCTGTCTAGATCCGCTGTGAGGGGATCCGTCTCTTCCTGCTGTGGCTTCAGGCTCTTCGGGACAATTGCGCCGAGGAGCAGTTCCTTATCTTTGCCTGTCTGGTTCCGGGATTCCCTGCTGTCCCCTCCTCCAGAGGACCCTGCACTCTTGACACCATCATTAACAACCCATCTTCTAACACCCTAGAAGGTGACTTAGATGCAGGCCATTTGCTTATTTTGCTAGCACAGAGTCCTTCTTTCCATAATGAAGTTTATAGAATTATTTTTTGGATTTATTGTATCCTTTTGATCTGTACAGCGAAGGTAGTGCCTGAGGAGATCACTCCGTTGATTCCAGCTGTGTCTGGAGAGAAGGTTGCAGAGGACCTGACTTGTTGCTTTCTTGAAACACTGCTCAAGTACATGGTTATCCAGGTAATTAATAAACTTTAGGTGTGAAATAGCTCATAAATATTTGTCACTTTTAATCAAGGAGAAAAAGGTAAGTGCACCTTCTTTAAAACCTGGAGTTGTATGTATCAGAACATAATAAAACTCATCTGGTTTTTGTCGGATTTCTAAATTACTTCAATTGGACCTCAACTGCAAGAAAACATGAAACACATTCCACAAAGTCGTTTCTACCTCGACATTGTGTTAGCACACACCTGTGTTCTCGAGGCCATTAAATGCTAAAGTCCTACATTTATAGAGGTGGTCATATTTACTCGTATGAAATTTGGAAAACGGTCAATTCAGCTTCATATGTTCATGTAGCAGTTAATCCCCAATTACTACATTACTACTTGTTCTTTTTTGTACTTAGATTTATTTTTGTCTATGGGGGCCCAACTGACATGCTGCCATATTCCCAATTTGTCACTGAAACACGTACGATACAATTGAGTTGCAGCTGTTGTTTAAAGAATAATCAAGGTGTTCCTTTTTAATGTCTATCGTTTCTGCTGCAAACACCCCATAGCACCTGCAACTGTGGAATGATGTTCTGTTTATAGTGCAGTGAAGTATGTGTTATTATGAAACAGACAAAAAAGAACAATCTCATTAGGCAATCAGTGTTTATATGACTTACAGTGCTTTGTGTGTTTCTTTCCTTTTTTTATATCCTCTCTGTATCTCACTGTATGCAGGACTTGTGTAAAACTTTAAATTAGAAAGCTGTGATGTAACCAGTTAATCTTGAGGCTTAAGTGTTGATGATTACAAATTTGATTACCACAATATACCTTACTGAACAATATTCTGTTTAAAAGGTAAACTGTTTTGATTAGCATGATGCGCATCTTTTTGAGTACTTTGTGATAACCAGTCATTCTTAACCAGCATTTATTTCAATCATATTGTTGCAGAAAACTGCTGCTCAGAATGTTAATTTTAACCCAATTAAACCTTCTCTGTGTTTGGTTTCTTATGATGGATGAGCCTTGTCACACAGACAATAAACGCTCGCTGTATGAACATTGTCTTGACCTTGTCTGCTTTTGTGCTGTTTGTCTGCTTCAGGCATCCAGTTTAGAATGGAAGAACAAAGAGAATGAAGACACAGGCTTCAGATTTCTCTTCAGTCTTTTCAAGAAGTACTACCTTCCACATCTATTCCCCTCTTTCACCAAATTCACAAATCTTTATAAGCCTTTGTTAGGTAAGTTTATTCATTCAGTATGTGTCTCTTGGTTGTTGAAGCCTTGTAAAGCAACTATTCTCACATTATACATTAAACGTGACTCAGTATGAGATTATCATGGTATGATAGTGAAAACGTTAGTTCCATATATCATGCTACTTAAGTAACAGTTGAAAAAAATAAAATGATTAGTTAATCACATTATACTACAATATCTGTAAGATTTGTTTACTTTCCCGATACCAGTGATAGATGGTAAAATAACATAAGAGTACAAAATGCGAAAATAAATAAAAATACAAAAGTGAATTCACAAAAATGTACAAATATGACTGTTACACAGACTTTCCTTATCTGTTAATGTGAAATGATTACGTAAATGATTTTATTTGGAAAATCATTTAGTTTTGCTCTCAACAGCTGAACATGGCAGACTGCACAAGTATGATCAAATCTTGATAGGAACTCCTCTTGCAATTGAAAATTATAGACAAGTGGTCAGGGATGTCTGTATATCAATAAATAGAAGGGATGTTTCGGGCGTTTATGCGCTTATTGGAATCAGACTCTTGGGCAGGGGTCGGGGGGGGAGTATGAGGAAAAAGAGACAACTGTAGAAGCAAAAACTCGGATGTCGGTTGCAGTAACAGTCAAACTGCAGGACATTTACCAACATATTTTCAGTCACTGCTTGATGTTTGTTGCAGATTCTCTTTGGTTGTGAAAAAGTTAAATTGGCGGTCTTTAAGTCTGTTGCACTGAAGGATCACAGACCAAATGGTTTGAGCAAATGGGCAGAGATTTCAGTGTGATTCTGTCATGACTAAAGATTGAAGGTCAGCACTCTGCAAGAGCAGACAAAAATGTTCTTTCTTGCAGCTCTGGCTTGTGAGTTCTTTCAGCTTGTTCTTGATGCATATTCTAGACACAATGTTTTACTTGACCGGTGTTGGTGAAATATGAAGTGTGCGTGCTGCATTGAGAGAGACCCATGGAGATTGCCTGGAAGTTCTGCCTTTTAGTTTTAAAGAACAAAAGTGGAACATGTTTGTCCTTTTCATTTCCTGGGATTTTAATAAAACATGTAATTCAAACAATTACAGCCCTAAATATGAATCTGGTGGCAGAAGTCTGCCTTTCAGTTTTTATTAGCCTCCTTTGTTCTGTGTTCAGAACTCCCCCCACTCAGAGCGAAACCCTTGTATGTGCCGGTGACGAGGAACAACGAGAGCACCTTCTGCACCAGGGATCAGTACTTGGCAGCCAGGGTAGCCTTCATCACCTGGCTGGTCACTTTCTTCCTGGAGAAGAAGTATGTCAACAGTGCTGCTGCAGCGCAGAGCGCCAAGAACGGCACTGAGGTCATTCCCAAACTCATCCAGGTGAATATGATGCCACTCTGTTCATTTCTCTTATTGTCAGAAAGAACGGAAGATTGTTTTTGGGAAACCTAACCATATAAAAGTGAATAGAACAAGAAGATATGCAAAGGGAAAAAAACGTCCATATTCTCTTTTATATCAATAGTGAATATGGGAGAGATGCCTTATTGTATGACCTACTGATTGATTAGTAGTGCAACTCCTCCACAAACTACAGCATTCTTTAATTGTTTGATTACATTCTATTTTTCCTTTTTAAGTGCTATATATATCAGAAAAGAAGAGAACTGTACATGCAGTCTAAATTTTTATTTAAGTAGAGCTGATGATGATTTAAAAAAATGTTAGTATGTAGAACCCAAGTTATTTATCTGTGAGTATCCTCTTTAACTTATGCTGACTTCTAATTTCTCTCCCTGTTTGTTTCTGGCAGACTGTCACTGCAGGCGGTAGCAGCCAGGAGAAGGAGAAAGATAAGACTACTGATGGAGATACTAGCGGACCACCAGGGGATACCGAAAAGAGCCACTCTAACAGCAGCACGCTGTCTGATCGAAGGCCCAGTGATTCCAGTTTGTGTAGCATTGAGGAGGAGCACAAGCATGTCTACGACATGGTGCACTGCATTCTGCTGTCCACAAGGGACAATGTTAATTTTGTCAATGAAGTCTTCCACCAGGTACAACAAATATCTGCAAACATTAGAGCTATTCTCATATCTTGTACTTTGTCTCCCTCTGCTGGTCGTATGTTTATCCTTCCATTCTACTAACCTCTCTATCTCGCAGGCCTTCTTGTTGCCGGCTTGTGAAGCCTCAGCAACCAGGAAGGTTATCAAAGTGTACAGAAAGTGGATCCTGCAGGAAAAGCCCATCTTCATGACCGAGCCTGACCCAACTACCCAGGAAGATGAAGTGGATGAAAACTCAGAGCGTGCTCTCAGCACAGATGCAAGCATCATGCATGTAAAAGTAAAACTCACAGAAAGTTTCAATGTTGACAGGATTTACATCATTTTGACACATGACAAACATTCGTTGTGTGGAGTGTAAAAGTACAGTAAAATAGACTTGATTATCCATGATTCTGAAATTGTACTTTCTCCATACAATCCAAGCATAAAACGTTTTGGGCCTCTCCCTATGTTGTCTCTTTGTTCTTTGCAAGGCGTTTGAGAGTCACGGTCACAAACGCTCGTCAAGCTGGGGAAGGACTTACTCGTTCAGCAGTGCCATCAATCGGGGTTTTCTCACAGAGGAGCAGAATAGAGACGTTAAAGCTGGCATGCAGCCTACACTACAGGTCAGTAATACTTTGGTTCACATGAAGAAATTACCTTGAGAAATAATTGTTTTTAGTGCTATAAACACCTGCCATACGATGGTGATCTGTCAGAGTGAACTTACATGAACAAGCGGGTGAACATGATGGATGTCTGGATGGAAGACCACCACCCTTATTAGGACCCTATTATTATTTCTAATAATTCTTATACTTTTCTTACAGTGATCAGTGAGTTAGCAGTATTTTTTTCTTACATTTTCCTCCTGGTGACTGTTTCATAAACATGGATCCTCATCCTGTCATGTAGTTGTTAGATTAGAAAAAATGGGCCTGTTTGTGTTTTATTTTTACAGAAATTCTTGTATTACTGACTAGGAAGTCGAACGAACTCTGATCAACCTTAAAAAGTATAGAACAAATAAAACCAAAAGCCATTTGTGGAAAGTATTTTAAATGGCTGTTTGGAATACGAGTTATTTTATTTTCTAGATTTGATCTAATCTGAATAAATTAGTTCAAATTAAATTCTTTTTTTTTTTTAAATATACATTTTTAACATGTTTTTACAAGGATTACCAACAAATCTATCCACATATGCACATTACATATCTCTTTATGTATTTGTGTAGGTTTTCCTGACCAACTCATCCAATGTGTTCCTGTTGGAGCCATGCCAGGACATTCCAAAACTCCTGGAAAATCAGGTTGAAGTGTGCAAGAATGTTCTCAGCATCTATCGGCACATGATCATGGAGCACAGCATGACTACACAGACATGGTTAGTAACTTTGGAGTATGTGAGTGATTTTCTTCGATGATTCTTTGGTTGATGCCTTTTTGATTCATGTTTGTTTATTCCTCAGGGAGCAGATGCTGCAGGTGCTACTGAAGATCACAGAGGCAGTAATGAAGAGGCCACAAGAAAACCAAAGAAAAGACAGCTTTGCTGAAAGTTTAGCATCCTTACTTTTTAGGGTAAAAGCCAATATTTTCAATTTTATTTAAATTTCTTTGCAGTTTAGTCATTTTTAAGTTTTAATCAGCAGTTTCCCCATGAACTCATCTAAAAGTTACAGTAGATACTGAACAAGCTGAGTTCTTCTCTCCTGATTTTTTTTTTTAGACTATTATTGTGGCGTGGGTTAGAGCAAACCTCAGCGTATTTATATCTCGGGAGCTGTGGGACGAGCTGCTGGCAGTGCTGTCCTCTCTTACCTGCTGGGAGGAGCTGGTGATGGAGTGGGCCAGCATCATGGACTCGCTGACAGCTGTGCTGGCACGCTCTGTTTATGGCCTGGACATGGCCAACTTGCCTTTAGACAAACTCAGCGAACAGAAGGAGAAAAAGCAGCGAGGACGTGGTAAGGGGATTAAATGTGAAAACATGAAAATTGGGATATGATTTTAAAAAGTTGCAAACAAAACAGAGCCTTTCAAAAGTTTTAATACCACTTTCATTTTTTCTTATTGTCATATCACAACCACAAATTCCCATGTATTTTACTGTGATTTTTTTGTGATAGACAAAGGTTTTAGGTTACGAAGGAATATTGATAGCTTTGAACTTCCCCTGCAGCACTGCTAAGTCCATTATCCAAAAATGAAAAGTTAATCACAAAACCTGCCAAGACATTGCTTCTCACCTAAACCAGTGGTCAGCAATCTTTAAAGTGCGAAAAAAAAAAAATTTCTCAACCACAAACGCTGATGCTTCAAAATAGACTAACTTATTATAACAATATATCAATTTACTCAATGTACATACTATATATGTTGCTGTTTTGTGGTTAACAAATTATGGTTGGTATTTGTTTTCAAGTTAAAAAAAGAAAAAGATGAAACTTTTACTTAAAAAGAATAAATTCATATCGCTTTAATTGAGATGCTGGTATTTAAAGAACAAAAAGGGAAAAAAATTGTAATAATAAAAAAAATGGGGGGAAAGAAGACCAATTGCATTGAGATCGAAAATAACCGTTCACAATACATCACCATGGTAAAGCATGGTGGAGGCGGCATCATGTTGTGTAAGATCTTTTTCAGTGGAAGCAGAGAAACTGCTCAGAGTTAATGGGGGGGGAAATCAGTGTCTAAGCTGATAGAAATAAACCTTGAAAGACTTGAGTTGAAAATTAGGGATGGATGTTATAGACACAATATTTTGTGGTTCTATTGTGATAGTATCAAAAATTATAATAAATTAATTAGTTTTAAGCAAATGTATGGCTGTGATTGCATGACACAGCATTCATAGCGCCACAAGCACAAATACTGTTTTTGAAAATCATCCACATTTAAAATAAGCTTCTCAGAACCCAGTTACTTAAAAAAGTGTGATTTATATCTCTTAATAGCACACAGTAACAGCATTTAATCATATTTTCAAATGTAATATTTATTGATGCTCTCATGGAACAAACGGTGGAGGAAATAGTAAAAAATACCATTTCCAATAAATAATTCTTATCACATTCCAAAATTTTTCATGATAATTGATAAATGATATGATGACAACTCCTACTGGTTGTAAATGATTCTTGTGCACACTTCATTGTTACAAACTACTTTGAATTAGTTTAGTATTTATTTCTAAAATACCCTAAAGTTTATTTGTAATGTGACAAAATGTGAAAAACATGAAGTGAAATACGCTTGCAAGATGATGTTTAACTTTATCCTCAAGTGATATAATTTTGGTTCTTTTAAACTAAACTTTGCTTCAATTCAGTTGTATTTACAATAACAATATTTTTGGTACATTGTACTTTGATTTAACTCAAGGCTGTTGGTGAATCAACATAACATTTGTAAAGCCTTTATTTGTGGAAATTGTAATCTTTGTAGTATTATGCACCCTGCAGATCTCTCTCTTTGTTGTCAGGATAATCCTTTCTTCTATATCTGAATTTATACCAATAGCTCCTGCAAAACTGCCCACTGGCATTTTAGCCCTTTAAAACTCTCTCTTTGCGTGCCAGGAGTAATCCAGGACTCCCAGAAGGCTGCTGCAGTTGCACGCTCTTTCTCACTGAGCTGGAGAAACCACGGAGAGCAGGGTGGGCCGGTAGCCCAGGAACCCATGAGGATTCGCTCTGCCACTACCTCAGGAGCCCCCGGTGTGGAGAAAGCCTGGAACAATGTCCGACAGAAAGCCTCCGGTTAGTATGATCCATGGTCCACTAGCAGCTCCACACCACTGGCTTTTATAAAGCTCTTCCCTCATGTATGCTGTTTTACAGTACTAACCAGAAATATAAATCAACATTGTTGTCATATTGATTCATTTGCAAGAGTTTCTTTCCTCAGGGAGGAATGATGGTACAACATAACTTGTATAAATTCACAAAATGTTTGTGTACAATTTTTTAGTATTATGGACATTTTATCCAATACACACAAGATGAAAATCACACATGCAGGCACACACATACGCATACCTACATTCCCACTTATATTTAGATAAATGTCTGTTAGCATGACAGATACCAGGTACTTTTTTGTCCATTAACACAGTCTTGGCACAATTCTATCTGGATACTGCTGTGATCTGACCAAGATTTGGCTTTTGAGCATAGCTTGTGTATTTTCATTAGGATAATATGTGTTTCAGATCATCATCTGGTTAGAACATCTAGTTATGTCTAAACTTTATCTTTTTTTTATATATCTAAAGTTTACGATGAACTAGGATATGCTGAAATACCAGTGAGATGATTCACAGTAAAGTCAGTTTAACAATTTCTGACCAAGACAAAATCCTGTCCTCCAAAATAAACGCTTGAAGCACAACTGAGGCTTTCAGCCAACCACATGGACAGACCTTTTGAAGAAAAGGTTTATAGGCAGACGAGGAAAAGAATGAGCTATTTAGTGATGGTGACAGTGATGTGTCTTTGATGGGGTTAACTTGAAGTTTTCAAAGCTATAGATGCTGTACCTCCTATCAACTATAGAGGTGCTAAAATCATGCTTTTTTTTTGCCATCAGAGGTGGTAATGCATTGTGCAAACTGGATGGAATAATAAAGATGGTAGACAACATTCAAATTTTTCAATGTCAGCATGAGTAAATAGCTATAAAAGTTCAAGAGTTGAAACTTGGATGAAGTTTCAACACCACATTGACACCAGTGGTTTTGATATGGATAAATCAGGCTATCACTAAGCTTCAGGAACAGCCCAAATTTCAACCCTGTTGAAATGAATAGGAGCTTTGTCTGTGACAGGAATTTAACCAATTTAAATTACCTCTTTATCATAAGAGTGAAAAAGTCACTCTTATGATTTAGACAAGAGTCTTAGTACTGGTATATAGTTTTTCTTATCAATTAATCTATCAATGTATTATCTTTGATGTGTGAAACCCCTCTGTCCAAGGTAAATTTCTCACATGGAAGACAGATAAATAGATGGATTTTACAACACATTTGCTGTGTGTGTGTGTTTGCATACAATTCACAATAAATTCAAACTTTTCTGATATTGTATATTTTATGATAATTCCAACCTGAAGAAAGAATAGTTAAACTTCATTGTGAAAAACATCCAATTTTTTCACAATCACTTGTGTATGCATTGTATTTATGTTTTTTGGGGGCAGACTGCACACCAAAAGCCATGCACAGGGTTTATCAGACATAATGATCTTATGTGGAAATCTTTGAAAGGGGCCAGGTGCCAGTGGGATGCAATTCCGTAGACAAAGAGGCCAGCAGATGGCCCTCATTGTTTCTTTGACATGTCACTGGCCAGTGTCACCATATTCCATGTCAGTTTAACTGCAGGCACACAGAACAATTCCCTAGACTACATGCCAAAAATAAGGGTTGAATGCTGCTGTAATGGCAGCTTTTATTTGATTGAGAAGTGGGAAGTAAGTTGTGTTTAACTGATTGACTTGTCAAACGTTGCAATGCTTTCCTCTGTTTTTCTGTTTTATTTTAATCCGGATGGTCGAACCAAAAGGAAATAGTTTATTTTTCCATTTAATCCACCAACTTTGCTCTCAGATTACAAGCCTGTTTGGAAAGGAGGGAATTTTTTTTCATTTGCTTAAAGGATAATGTGTCTGTATACTTTTATATGCATGTGTTGAAAAATAAATTATGTCCCTTAGGTAGATGTTTATGCATCTATTCTTTCAGCCTGTTTATTTCTATTTCAATGCAAGTAAAGATGGACATTAAAAGCAACCGCTTCAGATTCTCCTCCTTTCTTCAGCCTAATTGGATTGCTCTTACATTGATCTTCAAAGGAGCAACAGCCCTTCTCCTTGCTCCTCAAGAGAAAGCCCACACATCAATTGCAAGGCAGTTTTTGATTGTTTCATTAAGAGTGTAATTAATGCTCATTAATATGCACAAAACAAGAAGCAGCAGTGGGCTGTGGGAGATATGATGTATCTCTCTTAACTGAAAGGCGTAATTAAAGTGTGCTGAAAACAGATGAGAGAAGCACCTTTTTTCAGTGCTTTCTATGAGAATAACCCTGAAGTACTATCTAGACACAATGGTAAAGCATCAGCATTGAGAACTGTCAAAACTTGGTTTCTCTTACACATGCAAATGTACAGTGTTATTGTGAGATATTGTCCTTATAATGAAGAAAAAGGGTATTTAATTATGGAGCTCATTAAGTGTCTGCAACTACACAGATCCAGGTGAATAAACTTTCCCCTTGCCTTTGATAGGATGGCTACTAACCGGTTGCAATATCCTATTTGTATTATATTGGATGTGAACAGCTAATTATTTTGGGCAGAAACTTGTTAAATACAATTACTTTTTTTAATGTATTTGTATAAAGTATATGAAACAAATACAGGTGCATCCTAGGGATATAAAATAATTGACATTTTTTCAGTTCAGAAAGCAAAACTCTAAAATAGTTTCATTAAACACAATTATATATTTTAAAGGGGCAGTATTATGTGTTTTCTATGCACATAGTGCCTTTTTATAGCACAATTGATTAACTATGTTGCCTTCAATTATAAAAATATTCTGTAAATGTTAATCACGTCTTAAAAGGAATTTGACTTTGTAATTTTATGTCTTGAAATTAGCTTCTGGCTCTTTAAGAAGCTTGTGCTCTTTAGCACGTCATCATAACAGTGCCTCTGCATTATCCCATTTAAACAATTCTTAGGGACATTGTACTGGGAAGTAGTTCATACAGTAATCTCAGCAGACTCATAGTTCCACCAGGTGATTGCTAATTGCTGCTTCCACTTTTTACATGCATATAAAAGCATAGAGACACAATGTAGTGGATTAACCTTTATCAGGTTATCACAAAATAACCACTTCTGTAATCTCATGATGATGGGATGTCCATAATATTTGCTTTTCATCCTAAAGTTAAGTTACAGCTTGAGTTATTTGGTGTCTCAATGGTACCAAAATGCATCATTCTGAGTCATCTGCATGTGTGACCCTTACAGCTTTGTAAAGAATCAAAAATGATTCTGTAATTCATATATGTTGAATTTGCTCTTGCAGTATTTGTGCAAACTTTGTTCTTTTTAATTTGTAACCTTAATATTTTTGCACTTTCTGTCTTGCACGAGATGTTACAGTATCTAAGATTAAACTAAACTTTTAGAGTCATATCAAGATAGATTTTCAGCATTTACCAATTTTTTATATTCTTTTAAAATATAGTTTTAAGTTGTTTAATTTCACTTGCTTAATTTATTTAGTTTTCTACTTAAGTTTTGTTGTTGTTTTTTTTCCCCCATTCCAAAGGGAAACACTTTTTTTCCTCAAATATCTTCCTTAATTATGTGAGAAGTTATGTGTAGCTATTTTGTGCGTGGCTGTGATACCATGAGTGGTATAAATACACTCAGCTGTTATGAGTTATAGTAGTTGTATTTTCTACTGATTGCTTCTCCTTTTTTCTGGGCGTTATATTGCAAGACCCACACAGAACTACAAACTACAGTTAATTTGTCTTTCTGATGTATTTAAATGGCATCACAGGAAAACTTCTTATCTCTACATAATGTAAATTACTTATGTGATTTAAAAAAAAGCTTTTGTCATTAGAAATGACTGTTTCATTGAATTCTGTCTTCTTCCCTTTGCCTTTCTGCTGTTTCCACTGTCTATTTCCTTCCCTCTCTATCTTTTCCTGATGGAAGCTAAGCGAAGCCAGTCCATCAGCAACTGTGTCCATCTTTACGAGGCTTTGCCCACTACTAAAAGTGTTCCTATGCTGCTCCACACTGTGAGCTCTTTCTTGCCTGGTATCTCTTCTGGTAATTCTGCTTGCTCTCATAGACTCTCAGGTAACGTGCACTGCGAGAGCCGCATGTGTTTGTGTGTTTGTGACCTCCGCCCTGCATTTTGATCCATTTCTAACAAATTTTGACAGTTTATAGTGTTTATGACCGTATTACAGGGTTCTTGTGCTGTATGGAAATGGGGGAAGCTTGGATTAGATTAGATATTATTATTTTTCCAGGGGGAATAGCTATGGAAAATGAAGAAACAGAGGCTGGCAAAATATTCTTAGACTTTACTTCTAGTTACATTGTTGAGAAACTGTATCCATCCATCCATCCATCCATTTTTTTCAGGTTTCACATTTAAGTTTTTGCATTTTCAGTAAGCATTTGTATTTGTTGTAAAAATGGGCAAAAAATTTCATCATGAAAAAGCTGTAGGAACCCTGGTTTTATTTTTAAAAATAGTTCTTTAAAAACCACTTTTGAACTGAACTCCCTTTATTGTAAAATTGCAGTCTGTAACAAAAGCATCTCATTAGCTATTACTAATGCATGTCTGCATGCGATGTTTTCTTCCATGCCTTCATAATAGTCTGTTCTGCATCATGAACGTTTCTTCATCTCCTTGGAAATAATACAAGTCATGTCCCAGATTTTAATTTTCTTTTCAGATGATGTAGTGACACAAACTGACGTTCTTCTTTTGTTTTTTTTCCCCCTCCAGATGTGGAAGAATGTCAGCTCTCAGAATGTGGAGGAGAAGAGGAGATGGGGGGCAGGGAGAGTCCTCTGCAGCGGAGCAGCAGCACCTCAGACATCACCCAGCAGCTGTCTGACACTTTACCAGGTATTGAACAACAACAAAAAAATCTTCGCTCTATTTTACTTCTATCCTCATTCTCATTCATAACTTAACCCGTGAAGGCACGATTCAGCGTAACCGTCACCAGTCATTCATGAGTGGAGTTGCCTGTATGCTAATTACTTTCTTGGCTGTATTGTTGTAATTTTTTATGAGAAAATGTCAATATGTCCATGTTACAAAGATATAATAGGAACATTATGATGTGTCACTGTTAAACCCATGTTAAGAAAATCACATTTAATGAAGACTAGAATTAAATCTGTATTTATTTCAATAATGCAATTCATAAAGTGATTTCTTACACACATTTCAGGCATTTATTTCTATTACTTTGAACAATATGGCTTTCAGTTAATAAAAACACAAAATTGAGTTTCTCAAAAAATGTGAAGATTACATCAGACCAATTGAAAAAACAAAAAATTATACATATAAGTTCACTCTTTTAGAAGTATGTCCATGGGGCGTGGTGAAGGGCGCGACCCACATTTGGAGGCCTTGAGTCCTCGACGCGGCCGTCGCAGGTTCGACTCCCGGACCCGACGACATTTGCCACATGTCTTTCCCCCTCTCCTTACCCCCCTCCTGTCAGCCTAATGTCATATAAGGGACACTAGAGCCCACAAAAAGCCCCCTGGTGGGGAAAAAAAAAAAGAAGTATGTCCATATACCATATCTCCTCTATATCACAAGTTCCACTTTTTGAATTGAGCTACAAAAATAAAATAACATTTTAATAACATTTTAATTTATGTAGATGTATCCATGGTCATAATTTAAGGGAAATTTGTGTTTAAGAGCATTTCATAGAGAGGTTTTCATGCTCTCTATTTAAATAAAATAACTTTTTTTTCTCACAGGCCAGAAGAGAGACTACTCCCCCACTTCTTGTGGTTCTGAGGGCAGGACTGAGAGCAATGAGCCACCGGTGGTATGTACATTAAACTTGTACTATTATATAATGAGGTATTAACTGTGTGTGCTGAATTATTATTATTATTTTTTTTATTTGTTACTTCATATCTAGATATTAATCCGACGGAGCAGCAGTCCAGCTGAGACAAGCACTGACGGACCCCCAACCTACACAAGACACAAACTCAGAGATAAAAGTGAGAGATCACCTGCCGGTTGTGTAATTTGAATTACTTATGTGTTAGCTGTTTAGCTCCAGTTCATTATACGTGTACTTAAAGAGCATGTTTTCTAAATACTATATTGCGCTCGCATGTCTCTACTATAAAAAGCACATTTTCTCTTCTTTAAATAGGTGAAAGTGTGAGTAGCGAGACATCCAACGGCTACCTCAATGAGGCTGAAGTTACGTGGCAAACATTTGATGAGGAGGCCGACACTCAGTCCACGCAGTCGGCTCACATGGATGTTACAGCTGACCCCCAGAACCAAGGGAGTTTGCTGCTCAGCCACAATGATGCTCTAGCAGGTAAGGCGGGGGAAAGACAAACACATACTCTTTAAGATTAAAAATGTTCACTTTAGATGTGTCAGATTTTAACGATGTGAGATATTAAACAACAGAAACACAGGATAGCTTCACGTTAAAAGCCTAGGTACAGCTCACTGGGAAGCTTGAGTCCTTTTCCAAGTACTTGTAGGTCTTCATCTCGCTCAGATTTTTATTTTGCTACTAACATTGTTTTGTGAGAAAACGTGTTGTTGTCTCCTCACATCCCACCATTTGAGGTAGATTTTTCTGTTCTCTGCATTGTGATCCGTGTGTTTCTGTGCTCCCTCAACCTCAAAGCCAGTTTTTATCCCTTTTCCATTGTTGTTTTTAGGTCCTGAGTGTGCCCTCCTTCCCCACACTGCTCCTCCCTACCACCACAATTATCACTACCCCCAGAATCCCCCCTCTTCACCAGCCCTGCTGGTGCACACAGAGTGCCCACGGGACTGTCCCCTGGATGACACCATGCATCAGTCTGTCTTACACATGCCACACCACTTGGGTACCGCTGCTAGCTGTTATTTATCAATCAAAGATACCATTAACTTTTCTTCTATTGTTTCCACCTGGTTCTTGCATCAACAAATTTTGTTTCATGTGTCTATTTTCCTCCTCCCTCAGCTGAAATAGATCTTCTTCTCTTAATCACAGTGACTTGCAAAATATTAAACGTGTCCAAATTCACCTGGACATGTGAATTTGGACATGTGCTCTTCTGGAATTTAAGTGTACTTGATTTAATTTTTTTTGTGGTAGACCAACACGAACGATAAAAATCTGGAAAGTTCTGTGTGCATTTGTACATAGAACTGCTGCATTTCTGTCTCATCTGGGTTGATCAGAACTTCTGCTTGTTTGCTGTCTTCTACATCACTTCTGTCAGATTGTAAACAGGACTTCTTAGAACTTTCTTTCAACAATTGCTTTCTACTTTGAATTCTTAATAAAGGCCAGATTTGTAAAGCTCATAAAAGAAGTGGCTGGTTTGAAAGTTGGGGATCACTGCAGCTCCTCCAGATTTACTGCAGGCTTTTTGGCTGCTTGTTATTAATTCCCTCTACAGTTTAGCTCACTTTTCAGATTTGTACTTGTATTAAAGTTTGAAAAATATAGTTTTCCTTCCACTTAAAAATAATACAGTACTCAATGTAATCTTTCACATAAAACCCAGATGAAATGTGTTGAACTTTGCAGTTGTAACACAACACAATGTGAAAAAGATTCAGTAGTATGAAAACTTTTGCAAGGCATTGTAGCTACATCTTTCAGTTTTGTACTCATTTTGTTCCCTTTGACATTGATGGATATAAACATACTGAGCATCAAATTATTTTTCTCTTTTTCTTTTATTAGATAATATTCAGACCTTTGAACTGAATATAATTTAAATGTTTTTTGGGGAACATTTTCTTTTCTCAACAAAAATATATCAACATAACAAGAAAGTCCATTCCTGGCCTCTGCTCTCTCTGACCTGCATTTCTACTTTTTCCCATTCGGTGGCGCTGTTCTCCCATACTTCAATGAGATGATGCATGTGTTGTGTGCCTTTTTCCCCAAAGTGTTTAGGCCTATTACTCATGTACAGCGAAATGTTACTGGTCAAATGCATTTGGGACAAAAGCACAGATACTTTGTAAGATTCAGTCAACAGCTGCTAAATAAGTATTGAATTTTGTCCTTATTCACTCCTGTTTTCAAGTATTTAGAATTATCTCATAAAATTATTCAGCACATGTTGACTAAATCCAATTTCCTTACAAATAAATTCTGCCTTGTTTTGTAATCTGTATTGCATTTGAACCAAAACTGTCTCTGATCCTGCAGACAGCAGTGAGTGTCTTGCCGATGATGTCAGCATCATCGCTGGGGGGACGCTGACTGGTTGGCATCCTGATTCTGCTTTTGTCCTGTGGAGAAGGATTTTGGGCATTTTGGGAGATGTCAATAACATCCGATGCCCTAAGACTCACGCCAAGGTTTTCTCCTATCTCTATGATCTCTGGCACAAGCTGGCCAAGGTAAAAAAAAAAAAAAAAAGACCACACTGCCCACATACAGAAAAGAACTTTAATGTCACTAAGATTTCCCAAATATTATTTTAAAAATATAATTTTCTTTTAACAGTCATGCAAAGATGCATTAATGAAGATGTGGTGATTTCATTTAAATGTGTGATCACAGATCCGGGACAATCTTGGGATCAGCTTGGATAACCAGTCCTCTCCTCCCCAGCCTGTGTTCATCCCTCCTCTTCGAATGCTAGCATCATGGCTCTTCAGGGTAGGAACAAGACATGGACACAACAAACAGGACATTTGCATGCGTCAAATAAGTAATGATAGCAGCAACATCTTATCTTGTAATGTATGAAATCCAGACATCTTCTCCTGGGTTGTTTCAAAATGTTATGAAAGAAAAATGAGAGAAATTTGAATGCATTTCAAAACCATGTGTACAGTGAAAACCTTATGTTGATTTATGACATGAAGTCCTAAAAACATACATTAAAATTATTTCTTAGGCTTTGCTCTAAGCTCCAGTGTTGCAGATAATTATATTTTTAACATAGAAGAAGAAAGTGTTTGATAATGATTAGCCTCTAATATGTAACAATTCCACATTATTATGTTATCTTACAGCAGCATCCTTTAATCATCCCACTTCATATTTTTTCTCTAAAATTACATTATGAATAGTATTACAGAACAATTAAAACTAATTTACTATCATTTAAAGTTTGATCATTATTCTTATATACTTTTAATGTGGCAGCGGCAACATGTCCTTGATTAGACCAAATTGTTTATTTTTAAATCTTATTCACTTAATTTCCAAAAACAGCAGGTTATATACGTATATAACAGTTATAGTTTACACATTCTCTTTTGATTATTTAAGTTTTAAGCAGACTAAGATGACAAAAACAGGAGCTCATCATAAAATTGCTGACCTCTCTGCTTTTCGGTTGTCCACAGGCAACTGTGCTCCAAGCAGAATACAAGGCTGGAAAACTGCAGGCATACAAGCTGATCTGTGAGATGATGACCAGACACCAAGACGTTCTCCCCAATAGTGACTTCCTGGTGCACCTGTACCACGTCATGCACAAGGGCTTCACCAGTGATGACCAGGTACAACCAGCAGATGGCTTTTTACTATGAGATCAACAGGGTTTTTTAAAATAAAAAATATTCTTTCATCACCCGTAGATGGCGCATCAAACTAAGATGCGCTCAAAAACTTTCTCAGAATTAGCTGATTTCAGTTTACTTTTTAATGTGTTTGCAATTTTCATTTTTATTCAGCTAGTGCTTTCTGAGATATTTCCTGTGCCCCTTATATGTCAACTTTGAAATAAGCATGTTCAAATTAAAGATAGGATATACTCAACCTAGCTAAAAATATAAACTATAAATACACTACAGTTTTAAAATAGAGGCTCAGTCTGCCTGCCAACCGGTGGTGTTAAGAAGCACTGCTGTGTTTTGGCATCTTCCTCCTTTTCTTGCCACACCCTTTCTTGTATTCAAATCTGGCGTAGCTCCTTTGGTCCTAGACAAAGATGAGTGGAGATGAATAGAGTTCCCCAAAACAAAGGGACAGGGATAAAAAAGTCTGGGTGAGCAAAGGGTGTTTTGGATACAAATGTGTGTGTGAATATATATGCATATATGCCCTCTTGGCTGGGTTTCTATTGCGCCTTGGCAGTGCGACAAGCTTATTAGAATGTTTTCCATGTCGTTAAATAATGTTTTGAGCCCCTGCCGTGTATACGTGATTAATTAAGGATTGACGTCTGTCGCGCTCCGTTAGACTGACACGTCGGCCGGGGGCCCAGAGTTTGAGCGGCCCTGCTTGCCTGTGTGTGTGAAGGAGCGGGAGGGGAGCCTGGGGAACGCAGTGTAGAGTAGAGCAATGAGGGGGGCTCGGCGCACTGCGAGACCAGGCAGCATTCTCCAGCTTTTGTTGTGGCTCTGTATAATGCGTTAGGGGGCCAGAGCCAGGCTGGCCACTGAAGCATGCTCAAATTGGCCAGAGAAAAGAGTCCTCACGCCACACAATAGAGGACAGCCGCACGCCTGCTTAACATAAGAAAGTGGCTCTTATTCTCCCCCACCTCCTTCCTTTTTGCTTCCACCCCCAAGCCCCTCTGCAACCAAAAAAACCCGAAATGTTTTTTTTGGGTTTTTTTACAAAAAAAACCCTTTTAAATCAAACAAGTTAATTTTATAATACATTATTTTACACATAACCTAAATAACAAAAATTGTCATCTGTTGAAGCAAACTGAGTAAGATATCCCAAATATTCCCATCCCCTTATTTCTGTCTAAAGTCGATAGTTTACCTAAATAGTCTTTTTTCTGGATAATTTTTGTTTAAATCAGCCACTATTCTGTTAGTAGGGTTCTTCCTCCAACTGACAGAGTGCCAAGGTCAGGGCTATTGTCCTGGTTTCTTGTCACTTACTGGTCACTGGTCTCAATGGCAAGATGGCAGCACAATAGCAGTAATTGATCAATAACAGTCTTTCTAAAAGCTGGGCAATCTAGAGTTAAATGGTTATCAACGTATTTTTGTGACATTTAGTGATTGAAACAACAGGAGTGTCCCGGATCCAGAATCTTTGTCCTCAATACTGATCCAGGCCATTTGGGTCCAGTGCCTAGTTAAAATTAATAGACTCAAGTGATTGAAAACCTGTTTAACTTCAAAAAGCTGAAAAATAGCAATACATTTCATCAGTATCACACTTCACTTCAATAATGGCATGCAGCATGCCACAGTCTCGCCTATTCTTTTTTTGCCTGACAATAACAGATATTTTGCCACAACCAGGGTTTATGCATTACAGCTTTAGTATGCTACTCCAAAACGCATATCCTAAAACATGCATAACATTTAAGTACAGTTATTTATATAGCTGATAGATTAGAAACTTCTCTTTTGATTTGACCAACATGTTTCATCTGGCTAAATATCATATGAATGTTAAAGAGCAGCGCTGCTAGATTCCAGACTTGAATCTGTGGATGCAGCTAAAGATTAGGATGATATCAAATAGGCTTTCTAATCTCAAAGATTTGGAGGTTGTTGTATAAAGTGCTTTCCCCCGCAGCTGCTGATGGTAATGTTTAATCCTTGGTTCATGTCTGTCAGTATGAATTAACATTTAACGCAACAATCAATAACTGCGTCACAGAGAGGGAAAAAAAAGCATATATAAGTTGCACTCAACTTCAGTTGTTGCTTAGTGTTTGCATCTTTACTCTTAAGTTTTTGACATACTTCATTAATAATTAAACTATTAATGAGCAATTCGACTGAATCATATGCAGACAAATCTTACAGTAGCATCTCCATACCTCAGAAACTGGATGCTTTATTGTGAACATCAGGAAAATTACTTTGTTTGGATGTGTCTGTTACTCTTTCTCACCTTGTACAGCCCACTTCTCCAACAAATATTAAGAAGTGCTGTTTTGGGGTTAGCACTTCCTGTCAAAAGCCAAAGACTGGAAACAAACATTAATTTCTTACATAAAATGTTCACCTCTGAAAAGATCTCCTGGTCATTTATTAGAAATAAACAACCACATTAAATATATAATGTCAATTATGGAAATGTATCCTCCTACTCAGATTGCCAGGATTGTTTTTTTTTGAAAGGTTGTTTAAAATCTTAAATTCCATGAAGTTTTATATGATAAGACATTTGGATGGTTAAATTGGATTAACCATTTTTACCTTCTGAACTGAATCATTTTAAACTTTGCAAATCCTGACTATTACTAAATAGGATTAGTAATAGTCAGGATCCTTACACCGATATTAAATGTTCTGGAGGTGACACCTGTTGTGTTTAATACAATGACAAAATCATTTCTAACTGTTTTTATTTGGTTGTGATATGGATAAGTGTGGTAGTTTGCTTTTTTGCTTACCTATAACCAGCTTTCTTCCTGCTTCTTCATTATGATTGGTCCTCTAACCCAACCTGTTTTGCATAAATGCATACAGATCCAGAATCAGTTGTCAAAGTTTCATTTTATAATTTTATAGTTTTGCTTATCAAGTTGGTTGATTTTCCAAACTTCTTTTATGAAACCCTAATTTGTGGGAAATGCTTCTTCTGTTTAGTGTCTAGTTGTCATGACATAGACAGGAATTGTCACAGCCTCTCCATGTTTTTCACTATAAATGTCTTTGTCAGAGGGCAAACAAAAACAGATTTAATTTGATCTACAAACTAAAATACACAAACAAGAATACATTTTTTCAAATCATTCACTCATAAATGGGTTTTGATTTGGTAAAAAAAAAAAAAAGTGCATCCCACAACAGTCATCAATTGCAGAGTTTAGTTATCTTTACCAATTATTTTAAAATTCAATTATTGGCACCTGAAGCACTCGTGAAGTAACTAGACACATTTCTAAGACTTTCTGCAAGGTTTAAAAAGTCGGGCTCAAAAGTTGTAAATATGTTCAGATTTTATTAAATTGCTAAATTTTGCAAAGGTGCATTTTAATTGTGTACATCTCTAGTTTTTTCACCCATTTATGTGATATAAATGTGTTTCTATTAAATTCAGAAACACATTTCCATCAGTGGTGTGTTCTGTGTGGCTAAGGAATTGGGGTTAAAAGTTAATAAATGTCTAATTAGGACAACAAGCAGCCGTGCAGAGGTAAAGTTTGACAACGTTAACACAATTAATTCATACACCAGGGCTGATGCACACCATGACAAGTGGACAAATGTTTTTTTTAATATATTTTTGGTGTTAGTTTTTGACTTATTTGTCAAAATAAGTGAGGCATGTCATTGAGCAAATAACTTTTAAAAGTAACTTGCTTATTTTTCATAACTGAAATTTACAGAAATCTTTGAATTGCTTTATAATTTTTTTTTTTTAGCTAAGATTAATTCAAACGTTTCCACAAAATCTACTGTTAATCTCTGACCTGTGAACTCTGTTAATATTTCTTTATAAAATATTTGAAATCAAATGTTTCCTCTTATAATTGTAAAGATACTTTTTGATACTTTATGGTGATAAAATGCCAGAATGAACCCTGTCACCCCTGGACCAGGCGGAGTGCATACTTTCCTGAGGATGAGGCCACATTTATATCTAAAGAAAAAAAAAAAAAGTCCTGTGGTAGCTCTGTTCAGTGTTGACGTTAATGCACCTTTTGTTGATGCAGTCAGCCATTCCTACTGCCAACACAGCTCCACTTTCCTCAATGCTGATTTCTTTACTCACACCTGAAATCAGGTCCCCTCTGCTCACACACACAATCGAAAGCACTTTGCCGTCTGCATTTGTAGCTTCCTCTAAAATGCTTATTTCAGGCAATCAAGAAACAGTTTGTTGCCTGCTAATTACCTCTGACTGCACTGCACATTATGCTTCAGAGGTCAATTACCAACAAAATGAGGGTAAAATTGGCCCCTCAGCTCTAAAGCTCTTCCCACCAATTTTCCGCATGCAGCACTGATGTTGGTTTGACTTCCTGCTTTTTATGTCTGTGTTTATTCTATTTTCCTTTTGTTCACCTGCATAGCTGTTTACTGAGGGTTTGGGGTTGCTTATGTCACAAATACATAGGTGGCACAGTGTGTTTGTGTGCCTCTGATGCTGCAATTGTATGCATGTGTTTTGTTAAGGTGGCCCTCGGATCAGGTACAAACAGGCTGATGTTTGAACTGTCGGATTTGCTCAGGTTTATAGCCATGAAGGCAGGTGTTTCTGAGCTGGACCTTGGCTTTGTACACACATATTCACATACACGCTGCAGATAAGGGAGAGTAATTTTGCTCTTGTTGAGAAGCAACATTCTTATACCATTTTGTGTATATGTTTTGCATATACAAGTATTTTCAGTTTAGTGTAATACCTTTAACATCTTAATGCCCTTTATATGTGCGTTTGGTTTTATACTGTACACATTTAAGAGGTTTGTGTGTAACCCTCTGCTGCACAGCATATGTTGGTATTGAAAGAGTACCCATCTGCCACTGAGCCGCTGTACCGCCTCAAAACAATACCTTGTCTCTGGCTTTAATTACAGGTTTGCTGGTGTGTGTACCTACATAGACTCATGAAAGTTGAAGTCTTTTGTCCTCCTTCTTATCCAGTGTGAACAATCCATCTGCTGCCTCTCGTCTGTCTTTCTTTCCGTATTGTCATTTATTCTTGAATCTTTAACTTTAATCATCTTGCTCTAAATGACCAGCCTACCATTTGTGGTGAAAAGCTTTCACCATGTTGCGTCTTTTCATCCGTTAAGGAAAGATTGGTTCCGCTTTCTTCAAAACTCATGGCCTGTAGAAAACTTAAATCTAGATTGGTAAAATTGTTAGTTTGTTCCAAGATCACAGTCAAAAATCTGTCACTATAAAATTCTAAGAATATTATTAATTTGTTTGTGTCCATTTACTTCTTTAGGACGTTTTGAATACCATCGTCCGCTCCTGCTCGCCCCGCTTCTTCTTCCTCGGTCTACCAGGTTTCACAATGCTGCTTGGAGATTTTATCACAGCTGCTGCCCGTGTTCTTTCTTCTGACTCCAAAGAGGTACAAATAAGTTTTACATTCAGATTTACTTTGAGTATCAGTCTGAAATTAATGGTGCACCAAAATATGGATTCAATCAAAGTTTTTACACTCATCTAAGTATATAAATTGTATCTGAAAGTCTTATCAATAATTGTCTTTATCTCTGGTGTCCAAAGTTGGGGTGAGTGAAATATCAAGAGTGGTGTCTTGAGATTCTATTTTTGAAATAAAAAAGCATAATAGCAAGAGCTTATGTAGATTGTCAATAGTACAACTGGTAAAAATCTAGATTATGAAAAAAATTATTATGAAAAATGTATCTGAAAGCCGAATTCTATTTGATTAAATAATTTTGCTAACCAATTTATCAATATATTTTTTTCATAATAAGTTAAATGATGTATGTGCACCCACCCCCAAAGACTCATACAGATATACATCCAGAATGTTTTGACACAAAAGACCTTTTATCTTTTAACAATTTTGAGAAAAATAAAAGGGGAACTTTTGCTACCGAGAAATGGAGGGGAAAAAATAAAAAGACAAAACATTTTTAAAGGTTTTTTTATGCACAACATGGACACCTGCAACTTATAGCAAAGTGCTCTCAGCATTATGTAATTGTTTTCTTTTCCAAATTTGTGAATGCAGCTTATGTTAAGATGCATTCAATTGTCTGGAAGTTATGCTAATCCTACTGTAGATTGTTCTTTTTTATCTGTAATGTAATTTTTTTTATTTATTTACATTTTTGGTGTACTAGTTTAGTTTTTGCTCTGTTATTTACAGAGCAGGACTGTAATCCATAAACATAAACCACAACATGCTTGAGTGAAACATTCTTTGGCTCCAGAAATTTCATCCTCTGAGTTATCCTTATTGTTCTCTGGAAAGTGTATTTAGTATAAATAATATCATTTTGCCCTACTAGTAAATATGCTTTGGTCTTGTGATGATCTATTGGAGATTTATTTGTTGGATAGCCATTCCTCCCCACCATTACCACATACATGCATCAGAGCAAGACTTTATTGAAAATTAAAAACTCATTGCAGTTATCAGCTGGGCTTCATTTCATGATTTTGTTTTTCACTAATTAACATCATAAACCAAATTTGGCCACATTTTGTTATGACTAACTCAAATTGGAATAAGTAGGACTTAATGTTGTTTTGTTGTATGGTTTGATTGTCTTGATTTAATTTGGTTCTATATTTCTGAATGTGAATTGGAACTATCTTGTGAAGTGCCTGAATTAAATGTGATCAAGGTTAATGTTGAATGCTAGACAGACAACATTTAACTCACTCTTTCAATGAGCTGTTCAAGAAAAATAAAGATCTAAGGTTAATGGATCATTGCTTTTAATTAATTGAGCACATTTTGAAAGTGTGTAAATTGGTTGATTCACTTTGTTTCTTTACTGTTTTTGTCTTTTTTTGTCTTTCTGTTTTTTTTTGTTGTTTTTTTTTTTTTTTTCAAATCTACCAATAGCATGAAAAAGCATTAGAAGGAGATACAATAAATGCTTGAAATGTCTGTCTTGGGCAAATCTCAAGAATGTAATTTGGGAAAAACCTTCCAGCATTCTTGCCTTATTGTGCCTGAATGTTGGAGTGAGCAACAATGGCAGAATTTATAACCACAAATTACTTTCCTGTGATTTACAAAAAATGGAACAAGGTTGTTCTACTGTCTTTGGAAACTAAATCAAAATTAAAAAAAATCTTAGCTCATGACTGTATTTGTGACAAAAACAGTACTTTATTAGAAACTGAACAAATGCTTCTGATTAATGATACATTGTTAATAAAATAAATCACTATGCACACAAGGCTGTTAAATTCTCCATGGTAAACTAACCCTCTATTGTGTTTAATGGTCCATGACATAATGTACACCATTTTTATTACTTCAAACAGAGCTAGGAAAGTCATGTGACGTTGTGTACACAGACTTGATATGATTTCTGACAATATTTGAAACAATTATCAGAAAAGGTTGCAAAAACAATGCTGTTCTGCAGCAATATTGAGATGCTTGAAACTATATTGGTGTTCCTAAGTCTAAGCTGTCAAACCTCATGTAAATACAGATTTTTTTGTAACTTTTCAATGAGCAATCAGGTAACATTAAAAGGTAATCCAAGGAGATTTCTTTATATTTCTCAAAATTAGTAATAATTTAAAATAACCATGATATTTTTAACTTTGACTGCTGATCATAGGGAGTCAGTGATGTGACGAATGCTATTATTCAGCCAACATCTATTTATACTATGGAAATAATAAGCTTACAAAACACAAAAATAGACTAATATAAAGACTAACAAAGAAATAAAAGCAAGTAAATACTAAATTAGGAATTTAATTTTGAAAATAACAGAAATCACACTGGTTAGTGCTGCACAACATAATGAAGCACAACTATATTTATATATCAGTGTGTATGCAATATTACAGTCATAAAGGACTATTTGGAGGCAATACTTGGTAGGAAATAATAATCTTTCCAAGATCAAAATGCTCATGAAGAGTGGTGGTGCTATTTTGTAATTGTAAAGATAGAAAATTTAAAGCTAATAATAATATTATCTTCATCCATCCATCTACTTTCTTTACACCCTTGTCCCTAGTGGGGTTGGGAAGTAACATTATCTTCATTTACATATTTTTGATATGACGCAGTTCAATTTCTTAGAAATCTAGAAGGAGGAGATTTTTTTAATCTTAGTTCTATATTTTAATACCCACAATAATGTAAGAAAAAGCACCTTAATTAGCCCCAAAACATTCTTGCACTTCTGCTCTTGTTGCTGCAAGCTCCAACTCTCTTGGCTTCAGAGGTGGTCAAGTCTTCGGTCAACCAATGTTTGCTCCAAAGCAGTCAGATGTGCTGCCTTTTCTGGCTTTGGGCTTTCAGATGTCTTTGAATCACTGTTGGGACAGGGGAGTGAATCAAAGGAAAACCCAAGTGACACTGAGTACAGTATATGTCCAATACGTGTGGAAGAAACCCTTGTTATTACAAAATAGATAAAACAGAATGTATAAGGAAGATAACATCATTTATCTCAACCAGATCTTAAAATTGACAAAAAAGTGGACTCTTTAAACTCTTCGAGTCTTCTCAAGCAATAGTTGTCACATTGGATAGAGCAGCCAGTCAGAAGTGAACGGTGGGTTAGAACTACATCACACTAAAATAGGCCATAATTTTTGCCTAATCCAACGATGTCTACGTGGATTAGGGTTAGTCTGGTAGAGATATTGAATTGTTTTTCCCCATGTAAAAATTTTTCCTGTTAGTTTCCTATAAATGTGTTGCATTCATGCGCACGTTTTCACTTGATGTTTGTTTTTTGTGTGTGTGTTCCTTTCTGCCAGGCTCCAAGGATAGAAGCTCAGACAATCTTAGGCTCCCTTGTGTGTTTCCCCAACCTGTACCTCCAGATTCCTGTTCTGCACTGTGCGCCTGGCTCTCATGACATCAGTGTAGGCAATGAGGATATCAAGGTGAGTAGTCGATGTAGTGCAGCATGGTGAAAACAGTGATAACATTTCAAAACAAAAACCCATCAGTGTAGGTTTCAGGAATTGATTAGTCATTATCTGCATTAATTAATTTAGCTGTATCTTGGATTTTACATGAAGCTAGACAAATTCTTGACAATTAAATTTTATGAAGTCAGACATTAAAAAGCATACTGCATTTATATGTGCAATACGCCCAAACTATTAGCTCACATTATTTCTTTATATTGTGCTTCAAAATAGACTTTATTACATTTTAAAAGATTTTAACATTTGCTTCAGGTTTTTGGGGGATAGGTGTATTTGAAGTCGACTTATCCTTTCATTATAGTTTGGGGGAAGATTTTGGGACCAATTCCCAACCTTTGTAAAGTTCTAAGCTGTTGATTTTTAAGTCAATAGGACTGCAAGTTTTGCAGTGTAACAACCCACTGTGAAAGCATAACCTTGCCCCCAGACAATTTTTGAAAAATGCAACCTGTGGGCAGTGCCAAGGGACACTGAGGGGCAAGTATGGGGAATGAACAGAGGGGTTTTGCTCAGAAGTTTGTGACTTTTCAGACACACTCAGCGACTTCTTTCCAAAAAAGCTTCTAGCAACAAATTTGATTACATTTTTCTGTTATCGAAGACTTTGGCGACATGTAAAACACCAATCGCAGTAATTGTTCTGACTGAGTGAGGCGCGAGTGCTGCCCTGAACCCCTCCTGTATCCTAAGTACTGCAGTGAATCTCTCACAGTCGTCCTTCAGCGAACCACCTGCAGTCAGAGCAGAAAGGAGACCCAGTGTCCACAATGCAAATGAAACAAACACGCACAAAGCTGAAGAACGTTACAGATCAATGTTCACTATTCCAAGACTTCCTCATAAAGATAGTTTTATGCCTGAAATTGACACAAAAATTTCACAGTTTGCACAAAAGCATAAAGTTTGCAATTCATGGAGGTTATCTCTTAAAAAGTTTATTTGTGGTTTAATGCTATAGATTAGTCAAGTACATGCCTTTCAAATTATTATTTGATAATTAATTGTGAAAATATTTTGTTTGGTTTTCTGCTCAGAATTATCTGGTTAAGATTCTTCTGGATGCAGCCACAAAAGAATATTGTGAAGGAGCAAGGTAATGATCATCTGTGCTGGTCTCACTATTTTACTTTAAAAAACTACTGGTGGTTTTTGTTTGTTAGTTTCATAAATAGTAATTATTTTCTACATATCTTTCTAGATTCATCTCAATAAATCAGAATGTTATAGAAACATGTATAGATTTTTGTCATTCAGTTTAAAGAGTAAAACATAAGATCATAAAATATAGATTAAGATACATTAATTACTCACAGAGTGACTTAAAGCATTAATTTCTATTAATAATAATGCCCTGCAGCTAATGACAATGTGACAAATTCTGTTTCATTTTGTTTCTGTATTCATACTGGAAAGAGAAATATTTTCTAACTGCAGAAATACTTTATTTATAGATTTGTAAAAATAACCTTGTTTCTTCTCAATTAGCATGTGTCATGTTCTGATTATGCCGTTCAGGTGCATTGCGGTATGCAGCCTGGGCCTGTGGGTGTGTGAAGAGCTCACGCAAAAGAACATTCACCACCAGGTTAAAGATGCCATCAATGTTCTGGGAGTAACACTAAAGGTTTGTAACTTTAGAAATAAGTTATGTTCACAAATTAAGCAGAAAGCTTCACTTTTTAAAATGACTTTCATCATTTGCAATTTAATGCGTCATAGTTCTAGGGAAAAAAAATCAATACAATTATTGTGTCTTAAATAAATATGAACGTAATAGCGGTTGTTATTTTACAATCCCTATAGGGGCTTGGCTTTGACAAAAATGAGAGTTGATTGCATAAAAGGACTGTGGAACAATTTGGACATAGTGGAGGACTGAGGAAAAAGTGTTAGAATAAAACATGTCCATGATGTGATGTGACTCATAGGTACATTTTAGAAGAACCCTCTTTTCTCTCTGAGTGAAGAGATGCAGAGAACCAGAGGAGGCTGCCCCTTTTTTCCCCTCATGGAAAAGGATTTTGGGCGGTGGCGTAATTTCCAGGCTGCTCGCTCTCAGTAGATGTGGGCCAATTTAAGCAGCTACATCTCCCAGCTTCCTGCTCAAGCACCCCCTGCCTCCCCCACCCCACCCCTTCTCTAATGGAGCAGTAATCACTCCCCTGTACAACTTGACACACAGACTCAACCAGCCCCAAAATAGAGGGTATAGGCTGGGTGGGGGATCTAGGGGAAAGAGTGGCACTGAGAGTCTCTTTTCTAAAAGCAGGTGCTGAACTCTCAGGGCCCCTTTTTGTGTTTGGCCATTTCTGTACTCCCCACATTGTCTGCCCTTGTTACGTGTTGAGAGGCATTCAGTTGGAAGAAATGGGAAATTCTATTTCTCCACAAAGAATTTCAAATCACTGAAGAAATCCACATTTGAAGGAAAATTGTCAACAGCTCAATTCTTTCCTGCAATGAGTCTGGAGAAAATGAGGCAGGGTGGTGAAGTGAAATGAAATTATGCTGATAATCTGCACAGTAAGTGAAAAACTAAATTTAAGGAGAATTACGGAGAATTTTGCCCCAGAAAGTGCGTCTTTCACCAAAACTTTAATTCACCATCTTCAATAAGCCTTGGTATCCTGCTTCTGTAAGATTCAGGTATTTGAGTGAGACCTGCTGTAACAAGTACCGGTAGTAGAAAATGAACTTCACAGTGTTCATCACATAAGGTCAACTTTTTGGAAAGTTTGAAAGACTTAAAAGCTTTAAAGTATACTGGTCTGTCAAAAATCGTTTTGCACAGAAACACACGTCAAAGATAAAAAGGGGAAAATTTCAGCACTCTTCCTTTACATGGCAAACTAGCTCTGCGGTTTTTGTTCAGATTGTTGAGCTGATCGGAAGCACACGCACAGGAAAAAGAAAACATTAATTACTTTTCTACTGAAGTAATTAAGCTACTTAAAATTAACAATTTTTAGTATTGTTAATTTGTTCTCTAGTCTTAAAGTGGTTTAGAAACCCAACTATTCATCCTCTGAGACATAGATGAGTAACATTTTCTCTTGTCACGATTTTTGATGATTAAACTCCTAGGTAGTCGTTTTGTCTGTGATGAGGTTGTCTTTATCTCTCAGTCTAAGGATTTTTGTATTGATCTTCTGATAAAGTGTGATCACATTTAGTCTGTCTGATGGTGCTTTGAATCCACCACACTCAGTTTCCTCCCAGCGCTTTCCTTCCTTGTAAATTATCAATCTGTTCATGATATGACATTGAGAAAAAGCGCCTGGCTTTACTTAAAGCAACCAGCTGACTTCTTTTACTTTACTGTTGTTCCGACAGCACGTTTCCTACATGCAGTAATCACAGTTTGGCTGAAACATTGAGGTGAATTGATATATAAAATTGTCAGTTCATCTTGGACCTATATCACAAATTTATGTTTAGTTTTTAGTGATTTATTTAAATCATTAATTTCTATGATAAAATGACAAAACATAGAATTTAAACCAACTGAGTGCAAATGTTTTGAATGTACCGTGAATTTTATCCAATCCAAGCAGGATCAAAATTATATTACTGAACCCAAGCAAAAACATACAGTCCTACTACTATTTGGTTAATATTTTGTATATTGTTTAAACTGTTTTTGTCACTGTCAACAAATTTCTGATTTGATCTGCACAATATGTTGCATATTTATTGGTGTCACAACATCACAAAGATCTGCTTGTACTGCAATAAATATTTACTAACTATATGAATATGTACTTCATATAATACATATATGAAGTACATGTACTATATATTTCATATATGTAGTATATACATGTATATAGTAGTACATGTATATGTTACTATAACATGTACACTAACATATACATGTTAGTATATGTATTGTATACTAACAATACATATCAAATTATGCTTGATATGTAATACGGTAGAAAGTGTTTTGGATCATCAGAGATTACCTTTTCTTCATCCAGCAGTTGCACAGGTCTAGAATCAGGAAAAGGGCAGCTAGTACCTCTGCAGATCCCACACATCCTGGACACAAACTGTTTATACTTATACTTTCAGGTCATGCTACTGATTTCAGCTACCACAGAGTCGCTTTCTTCCTGATGAACACATTGAATATCCTTCAGCCAGAGTAGTCATCTGTCCAGTTTTGAAGCAAAATGAGCATATTGCATGACTAGTAAAGTTGATTCTGAACCTCAAAACATCAGGCGTCACCGATGTGACGTTTTTACCTTTTACCTTATTACTGAGATGGGTATAAATATTATCACTTTTTTCTGCTTGCTGAATTAACTACTTATTATCTGGGCTCTTTGTTACACTTTGAAGATTTGTCTTTTTAAGTTCCTAATATCACCTCTTCTTTCTTTAGTTTGGAAACAAGGTAGTGGCCCAGGTCGCCTGTGACATGTTTCAGCTGCTTATTTCTCACTGGGAACATCTCCAGCGGCTGGATCCAACTCTTCCCAAGAAGATAATTGAGGTATCACACATGCACATATACTATAATGGATGGAAATTCCTATTGTTTTAAAAGGAAGTGGTGGATCAGTCATTTTTACTTTTGCATGTAAATACTCAAAATTCAACAATTCCACATTTATTTTCCTGCAAAAGTATGGCTCTGCGTATGAATAGGAGAGCATAACAATAGATGCGTCATCCAATTATTTTTCACCTTGTTTTGTCCCAACACAGATCTTTGTGGCTACAATAGCCTTTTTGTTGCCAAGCGCAGAGCACTCGACAGTGGAAGCAGACAAAAAGGTACATCTATAGATCTAAAGGCCCTTGATCTATCATGTTGGAATGGGGCATTTGCAGAGGAATGTTTCCACTGAAGTGATTTGTTATCCTTTTTCTCTGTACCTTCATCTCTCTAAGGCTTTGCTGTCACATTTTTTTCTTTGTGGTTATGCAGTTACTATTGATGCTTGTATCTCTTAATATTTGTTTTACTAATCAACTTAAAAAAATGCAATTGATGTAAAAATTAGAATAACTATGAAGAAACATAGAAAATAGTGGATTCTCTGTAAAGACAGGCTGGATTTACACACTCGAGGAAAACTGTCTGCTTCGAATGCTGTTTCCAAACATAGTAAAGGGAAGTTCAGTGGTAGGAAAAATGTGATACAAAAAATTCTCTGGACTTGGTAAAGCGCTATACAAGCACACACCATTTACAAAAAGGTTCACAAGCAGCAGGAATACACAATGCTTTGTGAGGATTGTGAAGTGAAGAAACATTACATAGACTTGTTTTTTAGAGAGACACCTGGCTCCTACTGAGTCTTCACAAGTCACAAAAATAGGGGTGCACAGATAAGTCAGCCAGCTGATAAATCATACCAGATTTTCTTAATTTTTGGAGTTCAGTGATTGGCTGATTTTATTTACCTCTGGAAAGATCCAGAAATCAACTACTGTCCTCTTTTGCTCTGTTGTGAAAGAGGTTTGACTGATAGATGTGCCCACCAGATCATGTCTGTATATTTGCAGTTAACAATAGTCACCTCACTGTTGTCACCTCAGCAAGTGACATTCTTGCTATATTTAGCAACATATGAGACAAAAAAAAAAATCTAAATCGGCCAAAATCAGAATCGGCAGGTCAGGCTTACAATCAGTGCACCTCTACTGGAAAAGTTTTAGATTTTTTTTCAGCAAGGTCTCTAAGTATAGAAAATAAACTTAAAGATGGATAAATACATGATTATTCAGAATTTCTTCCTTTAATTATCTCAAGGGCAAAGATTTCACTATGCCAAATTAATGCAGTGGATTTCACATAGTTATATTAATTTGATGTGCTTTATCTTTGATTTTCCAAATCACACATTGAGCTTGATGTTTTTTCCCCATCATTATTGTGATTTTGCTTCACTGGCTGAATGTATTTATTTAGTAATCAAAGAAGGACATATTGTACTATCTGTTTGGCTTTTAGACAGCTTTAACTTCAGGTTGAACTAGAGTCTGAAATGTAGTTCTGTGTTTTGGGAATTTTTACTATCAAAGGTACCAAAGTACAAATTGTGGTGTAAATAATCTATATTTAGTCTAAAAATTTGTTCCAAGTGTTGCATATTTTGAAATGAAATGGAGGTCACCAAGTGGGTGTAGAATCAAAAAAAGCGTTGGAAATTACTTGACAGCCCCTCCAAATCAGAGACCAATTTTAGCAATTTGTTGTTTTCACCGTTTGTGAATACTACATGCAATAAGATCTTGACTATTCAAGTTGATTCACGGGTAATACTTGATACTAAAATGCTCTACATGATTAGGATGGAAAACTTCTAAAAAAAAAATCTAGAAAGAGAGATATGTAGAAAGTTTAGCCTGTTTCATAAAACCAACACCTCTGGATTGATATGTTTTTTCTTTTAGTCTAACATTCTTGTTTTCAAAAGAGCTGAATTTATGGTTTCAATATTAGATTAACAAACACATGAAATTTATCACTCTGTCATTTCTGGTTTGAAAAGAATTCCGGAAAAAACAAAACAAAAACTTGATGTTCTAATATACTGAGATTCACTTGTAGATATAACTAAAAGATTATGTGTTTGTCACTTTAAGATGATGGTTTCGCTGCTACTTTGCTTGCTGGACTGGTGTATGGCTGTTCCCCTGAGTCTGCTGCTAGAACCCATCACCAAGTCATCTTTGGAGCCCCACTCACCCAGCAAGGCCCCGCTCCTGGACTACATCTACAGGGTGAGTGTTTAAATAAGAATGTTTACATTTAGATTACTTAAATATTATATTTATATTTTTTTTTTAAGCATGTTCTTGAAGATTCATAACCTTCATTCACAGAGACAGCAGCCTTAACTATACTCCCTCCACCAGCACAATGCCACATGGGATTGTAGCTTTAATTAGACTCACCTCCACCATGACCTCATAACCATGCCTCATTTAACATTATGGTGGAATAACAATATAGAAGCGTCCATCGTAGCTGACACAAATGATTGGTATTTGTCATATGTAGAAAACCTTTACAAGTCCACTCTAATCTTGATTTGATTGCTTAAAACATTCAAAATATTCAACATTTAATCTACATATACGTTTTTATTCCTCTAGCTTTTTTTTATTTATGGTCTGACCCTGAGGATGAGGGCCAGGCTTTAGGCACAAATGAATGAGGTATTATTCATTCCCTCCTGTCTGGGCAGATGCGGTCAACGGCAGATCTTTGTAAGGATGTCACCCCTGATAAGAAATGGTCCAATTATTCAAACAGGACCTTTTGTCCAATTGATAAGCTCAGGCTCTAAACGCTTGTCCTGGAGATTTGAATGGAATATGTCTTAATATGAGAGAGACTGCAGCTGCTATGAAAGCAAATACAATTAGGCATGATTGGTTGTCCATCGGCACACAAAAGGCACGGTCCCTCTGGGTTTCCATCTGAGGTGCGACAATATTACTGCAATATCAAGAGCAAAATCTCTTTACATTTCTATGGGCTCGTTGGCTTCTAATTATTCTGTTTACCAAGCAGGGAATAACCTCGCTAATAGGAAACAAGTCCTTTTCTTCCCTTATTGGCTTGTGTCTGTAACAGGGAGTGTTATGCTCCTGTAATTACCAGTTTATATATTTTTCAAAACACAGCTTAAAAAGACACTGCTGGGGGAAAAAAAGGGGCAAAAGAAGTTGATTTTGGTGGACACTCATGGCTTTAAAATGCAACATTGCTCCAGACCTCGGTGGTTCATTGGAGTTGTGCTCAAGCTTCTCCATCTGCTCTCTCTCTCCCTGCCTCAGCAGCCAGCTGCACCACCCTCTGTGTGCGTCGGGGTCTGTGTGGGGGTGTGTGTGTGTGTGTGTGCATGCATAAGGAGAAAGACGGCAAGAATATCATATCTGCATTTTTGTTTACATACATCTGCCCCCTTGTTATTTGATGTGTGTGCATGTACGGGGTGTACTTGCATCTCTGTGCAATATGCGCCCATCTAACTGAGCTATGCTTGTTTATTCTGTGTTACCTTCCAGGAACTGTTGCTATGCGAGGTGCACTCACTTACTTGTCAGGCACAGCCGTGCCCCCCTCCCTCTTTTTTTTTTTTACCTCTCCACTGAGGAAGCTCTTTGGGGCTTTGGTGTAGCAGCTGTTTGGTTCAGGTCTTTTCAGCATCAAGCCGCCAATCCCTCCCCCATGCACTCAGCTTGGTAGAAGCATCCACATACTGTCTACATTGCCCTGCACAATACTGTTTCACATGGCAGGGCCAGACTGCCTCTCCAAGCGTCTCTCAGCCAAGTGTACTGAATGGGATTAGCTTTTTTTTTTTTTTTTTTTTTTTTTTTTTTTTTGCATGGCTTTGCTCAAGTTGCTCCAGTCTGAATAAGAGGCGTCCTCATCTACATACATTTAGCATACGTTTTGCACCGTCTGATAATTTTTTATCTATCAGCAAATTTTGCTCTATACAGGTGTTTGTGTGTGTATGTTTGTGGTGAGAGCAGAGCACAGGGATAATGTCTTAATTAAATCAAACAGTGTAAACCTGTCCAATGGCTGTAATCAACTGCCCCAGTGCGCCTTATCTAGTGTTGCCAACGGATGCTCTGCCATCTGTTATGTAGATCGATACACTCACACATCAGAGGAGAAATGGATTAGTGGCAATAAAGACCCTCTTTTCTTCACTCCCCCAACCCCTCAACTCAGCCTCGCCTTATGATGTAAATAGACTGTATATTACCCCCTTTGCATGCTCCAGGATCTTGTCCGTCTCAAACAGGTCTGCAGGAGCATCTCTGCACAGTGTCGTGCCATGCACAAAGAGGTCTTATCTTTACGCATTAGTGTTGAATTTAAGTCTTCAAAGTGCAGCGTGCTCCCACGTCACAGAAAACAAAACTAGCACACTTCGTCTGGAGATGATCAACCTGCTTTTTTTTTTTCCTTCTTTCTCTTCCATCAATCAGGTGCTTCACTGCTGTGTGTCCGGCTCCAACCTGCACACCCAGCAGAGCCACTACCTGCTCAGTCTGTCGGACTTATCTAACGAATACGACCTGATGTTGGGTCAGGTGAAGAGTTTCGAGCCACCACCCTCCCAAATGACCACAGCAGACTTTGGCAACCTGTTGACAGTAGCTGAGGGTAAGGATGCAACAATATGGAGTAGTATGATGCTTCCCACAGTAACATTGAGTAAACATCCTACAGTTTCAGAATATTAACACAAAAGTACAAAACAGAACTGCACAAAATGATTAAATGGGTTTTATTTAAAACAGAAGAGCAATAACTTTTCACACTTCTACTGAAATAACTTGATCAAAGAATAAAAGATAACAATTATAATAAAAGTAAGCTTTTAGCTTAAATACTATAGATGATATATGCGGCCTATCAAGAAGTATTTGGGGCCACTTTTAGTTCTACATTTTACAAGATGGAGAAGTGATCGCAATCAGTAGTGTAAATTATGTTATCTATTGTTTATTGTATATATTGCATATGGGTTTTGTACATCACTGTGTTGCTAGATGAGAAAGTGTAATTTTCTTAATTTTAATTTAATCCATAATGTCCCACAATTGTGCTAATTTGACATTTATTTTTATATAAAACTCATTAGATATTAATACTTTATTTCTCTTTTAGTTTTTCTTAAAACAAATGCCATTTCACACTAGATTGTTGATTTGAAACTATTGAAATAATGATCACTTAATACAAAGTTGATTTTTAGTTTTTGTTTGTCCGTATTGTCCAATTCTTTTTCTTTTTTTTATGTATTTCAGTTTATGGAGTAATTAAAATAAATGTTAAATTTAGCTTGAGTTCTCTCTGGATGCTCTGGCTTCTTCCCATAGTTCAAAAACATAACTGTTAGGATAATTGATCTCTAAATTATAGGTGTAAGTGTGTGTCTGTGTGCACATGGTTGTTTGTCCTGTGTCTTTGTGTTGTCCTGTGATGGACTTGCAACTTCTCCAGGGTGCAGCCCCCTATCACACAATGTTCGGTAGAGACGGGCACCAGCTCCCCTGCGACTCTGCACAGACAAGAGAGTATAGACTACGGATGCGTTTCTTTTTGTATTTGAGAAAGGGCGGCAATCGTTTGCTTCATCATTTGTAGTTCTGCCTTGTTTCTAATGGATATTGTGCTGTAACAAAACTACAAGCCTCATTATCCAAGCGTGGTGCTCTGTGAAAAGGATTTGATCCCATTCCGTCTTCCCCAGACTCCATTTCAAAAAAGCTTTGACAATGACGAGCACAATCTATGGAATGAAACATTATTAAATTCAATATAATGTAACATAAAACTAATTGTTCCTACAAATACAGAAGTCATCAGGCTAAGTATGCATTTTTTGTGAATACATACAAGTTCTGAATTTAAGTCATAAATTTATGAAAATTGATGATCCCTTGTTCTGAGACTACAAACCATATCTTTAAAATGGGCTCCAATTAATAAGAGTGGTGATAGAACCAAGACTGTATATGTTTTTGATATGAAAAAAGAGGGGAAAGGAACTGCTCAGCAACACGATATCCTCCATAGAATTGGAGAAAACTCTGGTCATGTTTACATTAATTTGCAAACAGTAAATGTTAGTACAAAGGCATGTGTTGGTATGTAAAAAAGAAGCACGGGAGAGTGAAAACTGGCATTTAGTCGTTCCTGTCTGTAGCAAATTAGCACGATGCCTGCCCTCTCTACTACAACATTTCCGTAGGAAAAAAAAGAACCAAAAATGGTTATAGGTAAAAGCAAACTCTAAGTAGTCCATCCATTTGGAGCCTCTCCATTAGATGTCAATATCTTATTAAAAGTATGAAAAGAAAATCAGCCATCAGAGGGAATGGAATTTTTGCATTAGTGCCGAGCCGTAAAGAGAAGACCCATTATGGGGTTTAGATAAAATTGTTGATTTTTTTTTCTTTTTTTTCTCCCCTTTTTATGACCTTGTGATTCCATTAGGCAACGTAGTCCTCTCCCTACCTCCTGTCCTCAACTTCTAAAAGTCATCAAAGCCCAGATACAGAGTGCCAATGTGAACTGAAACAATGTAAAAGATATTCTAGAAATAAAAAGCTTTTGTCTGTAAAATTTCACCACACGTCTGCGTTTTGGTGCACTGCAGCACGGAGTCTTGGTAGATATAACAAAACACTATCAAAAGGGCAAACCAAAGAGTGCCGGCCGGCCTAGTTATATTCATGCCCTCACCTCATATTGATCAAGTCACATCAAAGGGCCAGCCCATCTCTAATGCAGCTTGGCCTGCTCTCTAAAGAGCTTTCTCCACTTTGATGAGGGATGATGGTATTGATAGCACTGTCACAATGCAAAAGTACATCTTCTTGTTTTTTCCCACATCACTGCAGAATAAAGCGCTGCATGCCTTTCACTTGGGGAGCAAAAAACCCTGTGTATTTACATAAATGCAATCCACAGAGCAGAGTTCTATTCAGCGGCCTGTAAAGATGCTCGTTCTCATTAGCACCTGGCTGGTCTCAATGCTTATCTATTGTAGGAAGACTCAATGGGCTTTTCAGACTTGTCTCTTATGATTAGATTCTACCTACTTAGAGGTGCGCTGGCCAAGCTATTGTGAGAAATAAATAAAACACCACCTTTTAGTGATCATAAAGGAGATTTGGCTTTGTGTAAAAGGAGCTAATAGAGATGATGGCATGTCTGCACACAAATGTTGAGCTTTTTAAATTCTGCATTGAATATAATATGTTATAAAGCAGCAGGTTTGGTTAGAGATCTCTAATGTGTTTTTCCTTCAGCTAATATCTCAGTATTTTAATCCTTACCCCCCTCCCCTTTTTTTTTTCTCCTGTCAGAGAAGCGCCGTCGAAACATGGAGCTCATCCCTTTGACGGCGCGGATGGTCATGACTCATCTGGTGAACCATCTTGGCCACCATCCCCTCAGCGGTGGCCCAGCTCTCCTTCACAGCCTTGTGAGCGAAAACCACGATAACCCATATGTGGAGTCGTCCGAGCTGTCCTCTGAGGTCTTTAAAAGCCCCAACCTGCAGCTGTTTGTCTTCAACGACAGCACGCTGGTGTCCTACCTTCAGATCCCAGCCGAGGCGCCCACCGCAGGTCAACCTCCGCACCCTTCCTCCCAAGTTCGCATCATCGTCAGAGACATTTCAGGAAAGTACTCTTGGGATGGAACGATTCTGTACTGCACTGCGCAGGAGGACCCTGATGTGGGTACTTTCCATCCAGCTGACCCGCCTCTTTCAAAAAGCTCCAATACACACAGCAGAAACCAGCCAACCTCTCCGCTGAAAGGACATTACAAAACTCACTTCTCTGTCTCAGACTCCCTCTCTAACTTCTGTGAAGAGGATGAGGTCGATGTGCTGGATAAGCTTTTGGAGGACCTTAGCCACAGCAGCCCAGAATGCCTTCCTCAGCCACGGCTCCAGCTCAATCAGCCAGCCCCATCACCTCATGGCATGAACTTGGAACAAGAGAACGCTATACTGGAGGCCATTCTCCGTCAGACTCAGCAGGAGGAGGAGCAAGTCAGGAAGTGGGATGCCGATGTGAGCTTTCGGGCTGCCTGCCAGAGGGAACCCTCCCACCAGGAACCAAAAGCTCCTTTTTACTTCTGCAGACTGCTTCTTAATGATCTGGGCATGAACTCATGGGATCGCAGGTATTATCAAATGAAGCCGGCTACAGTTATATGTAGAGATGTGGCAATGAATCAGACAGAGATCAATCAATCAGACAAACTGTCCCTACAAAGGAACAGTTTGATTAGGATTAGGATAATTGGGAGTTTTTAGAACTAGTCAATAGTGTACTAAACTTTATTTAAAATTATGCTGGCTGAGGCACTGTCTGGTGCTGAAGTTATGTTTGCACATCATCCCTCAGGATTTCTCAGTGAGAATATGTTCGCTTCAGTTGTTTTAATGGATCCATGTCCTACTTATGGACCCTTTTTTTACACACTGAATGATGTTATAGTTATGTTTTCATAAAGATGTTTCCAAAGGATTCACTTGTGAAGCACAGCTGTAGTAACTCAGCTGTTGACTTGTTAGGTAAAGAGAGTAAAACTAAAGCCATATTGGAGTCTGCTGGGTCTTAATCTCCTCTCCACGGGGTAAAGGTGCCCAGCTGTTTTCATCAGCGTCTACAAAGCCACATCTTTCCAGTGCTGCCCCGTAAATTAAAGGCTTACACCTCTTAATAGTGATGGTGAAACAGGCACACAGCAAATAGGAGATTGTATTTTGCACCTGTGCCTTTTTTTTTTTTGGTTTGATAACTAAATCAGCACCTGAACTTTCTCCTGATACCCATTTGCATACAGTCAGTGCCTGTTGATTGTTGGTAACTTGATAGATAGGTGAATTGTGTATTTTTTCTCTGTATTAAAAACTTCACCTTGAATCTGTTTTTGTTTTTTTCTAACAGAAAAAGTTTCCACTTGCTGAAGAAAAACTCTAAACTTCTAAGAGAGCTGAAGAACTTGGACTCCAGGCAGTGGTAAGTTGTTTTTTATTCATTGTCTCCAGCAGAAATTAGATTAAATTACGCTAGATTTTGCCTGACACACCAGTGAAAACAATTGTCTGTAATTTGGTGCTCTTTTTTCTATCATCAAACTACCGCTGCAGCTTTCTGCCATACCTGTTTTAGCCTGAGTGAAAGCATCAATATTGCCCCCTTTTTTTGTAACACCATTATTTTCCTCATGCAAACCCCAACTAACCACAACTCTGAAAATCTCTTACCATCTCTCTTGTCTCGCTTCTCCCAATCAATATATACTTCCCACACGATGACAAGAGTGTGTTGAAGAAAATCCACAGAATTGAAGCGTATTTTTGCCGATGTACCAGATTGTTAGGACAATAACAGTTTGTGTACAAGCATGCAAAGTGCCCCAAAACCTATGGTAGAGCAATGCACTGCCATGGCAACAGGGGAAATGGATGGGCAGAGTTTGCTGCAGTTCTTTCAAAAATTAAGTGAAAAGAGGAGAAATTTTTTAGAAATTTGGCAAATGTTCATTTTTTCTTGAATTTTGCTTAGTTTATCAATTTGACTACGGGATCTTTTCTGACCTCTAATTTTCTCTGCTTTTTATGTTATTCTGTAGCCGAGAGACACACAAAATTGCTGTGTTCTACATAAGAGAAGGCCAGGAAGACAAGTGCTCCATCTTGTCGAACTATGCAGGCAGCCAGGCCTATGAAGACTTTGTATCTGGACTGGGATGGGAGGTGGGAAGACCTACAGTTCTTTTTCTTTTTTACAGTGAATTGTCTATACTCCAGTTTGTTGTGAAGCTTTGACGTGCTGATAAAAATTTATTTCAGATTCTGATTTTTTCTAAAATGTAACAGTGAAAAGGATTTTTCTGTAGCCTTCCTGCCATGAGTGGTTATTAAGAGATGACTTAACACCATGTATTGGAGAGAGCATTCACTGCAATACTGGGTTTTAATATTACTTTAAACAACTACAAAATAATTATGGAGTATCTTCTATTAGCAATTAGACCTGGCAGAATTTGAATTTGATGGATGTTGCATGGCAAATAGCAATGGAAAACCCCAGGAAATTAAGCAAAGCAACTTTAGGCAGATTTCCAAAATGGGTTTCTGAATGTTTTCTTCATAAGAATTGAACTTTGCATAACTTTTTTATTTATGTAGACATTTTCTTGTCGTTGTCGTAAATCTAAACAGAGTAGTTCATGTCAGATATTTCCCACTTTGCTGGTCAATGATGTATGTAAGAAACATAGGAAATGAAAGTAATAATAAAAACAAACTAATAATAAAATAAAAGTAAATACAGCTCTCTTCCGACTGCAGAATGTGATTAAAGACAGTGATCTCAAATGAACAGCATTATTCTTAAATTGTTTCATAACAGAAAACGACTGCCATGGGTATGTGACTTCAAATGTTCTCCTAGCTGGGGGCTTTAATTAATAGTTTAATCGTGGGTCGTAATCTCAGGTAATGAAATGAAGAAGCAAACTAGTGAAGGTGCTCTGAAAAATTACCATGTAGGTTAATGTCTTGCTCAGCACGTTTATACAGAGACGTGATCTGTAGTTGGACGGTTCTTACCTGTTGGTAGAAGGAATTGTGCATCTGTGAGTTTGTGCAACTTTTCTGAACCGACCCATTTTCACGAGAAGTGTAACGTTTTTATTGTTCTTTAAAACATTCCTGAGTTACAGTGAACCCTCGTTTGTCGCGGGGGTTGCGTTCTGAAAAGAACCCGTGATAGGCGAAATCTGTGAAGTTGTTACCTTTATTTTTTACAATTATTATACAGCAAAATTAAATACTCTACATTGAAACCAAAGAACAAAACCTGTTTTCAGGCCCAAGCATTTTTTAACAAATATAACACTTTCTTACAAATAACTACAGTAAAATAATCATTTTAATCATCAATACGAAGTACAGTAGGACAAATTGTGACTCGCGTATTTCACTGTGCCTCTGACTGTGACGCTGCGGCCTGACTCCGCTCTCTAGTGTCTTTTTCTTCTGAAGCCTGTGGTGCAGGTGTTTTTTCGAAAGAAGAAAATAGTTATCGGTAGATGTTGTTGCTCTTTTTTTCTTCTGGGCAAAAACATTTACCAAAATTTGCCAAGCTGTATTACGTATATTTAAATACCGTAACGTTATTGGCGCACAGGTAGAGAAGAAGCGCAGAGACTGTTTAGCCAATCAGGACGCAGAATACAATGCACTGTGAAAATAAAAGCTGCACAAAAATTACGCGAAGCAGTGAGGCCGTGAAAGGTGAACCGCGTTATAGCGAGGGTTCACTGTACTTTGAAACCTTAAAGACTTGTCCTTAACATTAAAATTTCACCACAGAAAATATTTTTCTGAGATAAAAAGTAACTGTGTAGATACATTTAAGCTTTACTTTACGTATTTTGACATCTGTCAAACTCTCACACCTGAGGAGAGTTGCTGTCAGTTTCAACCGGCAGTATTCAGAATGGCGTGTTTGCTGGTTGGAGAAAGATCAGATATTTACGTTTCCAACCAGTTCTGATCAAACTGAAAACCATTTGATTATCCTCACAAGCCCTTTCTCACTACATCTCTGCTGAACCTAAAAGAACATTTCCAGAATGCATTAAATTATACACTCAGCTGTATTCCTCAGGTGGACCTGGCCACACACTGCGGTTTTATGGGAGGACTCCAAAGGAATGGCAGCACAGGTCTAACAGCTCCCTATTACGCTACCTCCACTGTAGAAGTCATATTCCATGTATCCACACGGATGCCGTCTGATTCTGATGACTGTCTCACCAAAAAGGTAAAAAAAAATCTTGTTAGCTCGTCTAACACCCAGTAGAAATGTGGACTATCATCTTCTTAAAAAGTTTTGCATACCTGAATACATAAAGACACTTGTGTAAAGCTTCTTTATACATTAGATGCGGTGAAATGGCTCCACAGTCAAGCCTGCCCAGAGCCGTGTGTTGTGTAGCCTCCACTTCTGTGTTAAGCTGTGATCAGGAGGTGTGACTCCAAAGTACGGGCATTGATTAGTGACCCTGGTCAGGAAGGCCTGAGGAGTAGAGAATCGCAGGCGCGTGAGTGAAGAGAGGGCATGTGCCGCTGGGGTAATGACTATGATTCTGCCAGCTCCTGCCCCCCTCCCTGCGCGCTGTGACCAGGGCCTGGATTCAGCCATTAGCTCTCCCTGCTAGGGCAGGCGCCGGCCGGATGCCGGCAGGATCCTTTTATCCAATTCCTGCTGCCGCCACAGGAGCAATCGATTGCGTTCTGCTGTGGGATTCTAAGCTCTAGTGCAGCGGTAGCAGTTAGCACGGAGAAATGAGCCGCAAGGCCCCTGCCCGCACTGCCAATCTTCTCATACAGTACCCTGCTGGGAAGGGAAATTCATCAGGCTCTCCTCATATCCAACCACAATACCACTTTCAGACTTTCTCCCTCTTGTTTTTTAAAATAGTACACTACTCATTCCAAACATACACTGAAGTTTCTCGTATGGGCACTGAAAATTAGAGTAGACTTTGAAGGAAGAGTTTCTCCTATCCTCACCAAAGTGGGTGGTGCTATCCCATTACCATACATTTCACCAGAAACTTCTGTAATTGCTCTGGCTCACCTTGCTTAGATCCCCACACCAACCACAAGTCTGACAAAAAAAATTGGCAGACTGGCTGTTGGTGCAAATGCTTTAAAGAAAAAAAGACAGGAGGGAGAAGAAGAATTGGAATGAGAAACAGGCTTTGTCTCTGTCCAAGTAGGATGTTTCTCTGTCAATTTAAAAATAACACTTAGTCCAGCAGTCACCCACTTTACTGGCTGTAACCATAGAAGCATGCCGTGGGGAGATACGGATGGGGTAGCTCTGGCTGAGCAGATTTGTCTTTTTGAAGATGATAGAAGGGGGGCAGACAATCCTAAAAAAGGAGATAAAAAAAAAGAGAACCACAAATTCCTGAATCCAATTGTGGGTTTTAGTGCAGTGCAGGCTGCAGCAGTAGCAGCTGGCTTCAGTAATGGGGTTATGGAAACGACCTGTAGGGTTGGGGTCAGGCCATGTAGTTCTTATGTGCATGTGTGTGAAAGAGAGTGAGATAGACGGGTGCCTTAGCTATCACACTTACCCCCCAGGCACTACAGCTTAACTAGCTGCAGGTTGTTTTTATAAGGAGCCTCTTTTGTTCTGGAGTCCTCTGGTTTTCTGTTTTCATGTGTGTGAAGCCCAGTGGTTGGATGGGAGGTCAAAAAGGGATAATTGGACAAGAGCCTTTGACTCGAATCACATTTTATTAAAGAAGTCTCAAACATTTGGATGTGATTAACAGAGGGGTAAATAGATTTGTGCAGAAGATGAATTACTAGAGCATAAGCATCCTCATTAAACTTGTCATTCAGCTCATCCAAATGCTAATATCTTAACCCAAATTAACATCCCAGTGTTAATTGTCTCCTGCAAATGCATATTCAACATTTTCTCTGAAATTGTCCCAGTGACTGACCCGGCTGGTACCTGCTGATCCTTGGACAGACAGACTGAACTACCGAGCTTCAGTAATCAGCATGCCGTGGATTTGTTTAAGATTACCGTATTACCATAATTAAGGGCTTATAATAGAATGTGCTAATTGCATTTTTTGTTGGCAAGGGCATGTTTCTTAATGGCTCATTAGGCCAACAGTACATTGGCAGATGTTTTCTTCTGAGTGGAGGCTCACTTCTCAGTGTCCTCGATAGAAATCGGAAGGGGGAATCAGAAAGGGTGCTTGGTCACTGGACTAGCAGCTGACGCATTAAACTTTTTCACATTTTGTCACATATTTCTAATAACGTCATTGTTTTTCATTGGGATTTTGTTTAAGATAGGCCAATACTAAGAAGTGCTGTCAAGTGAAAGGAACAGAAAATGTGATTAAAAAACTTTTTTTATCCTAGGAAGACCGAAGTTAAAACTCTGTGGACTCTAAAAAGTTTTCTTTGAGTATTTCTCTGTGAGAGACTCAACTGTGACAAAATCCATTTTTACCAGCTAAAGAGCATCCCCACGGCATGATACGACCACCGCCATGTTTGACAATGGAGTTTGTATGATTGGGTTATTGTGCACTCCTCCAGAGTTACATGGGCCTCTTAACTTTTTCTCTGACCAGAGCTCTTCTTGCCCAGACTAAGGTTAGGTAGACTGTCAGGTTTTTGTAGGTATACATTTGTGTTATTTTTGGCTAATGCCCTTTGAGATGCTCAGAGCTTTGAATAATGTTTTATAACTTAACCCAGTGTTCAACTTCTCCACAATTTTCTCTGAAATGAAATGATACTCAAGTGGATTTGATGTGAAGAAAGTTGGTTCCATTTGATTTTAGTTAGAGGTATTGGAGTAAAGGGTCTCGTGTTTTATTTGTTAAAAATTTCCTAAACCTTGTATTCTTTTCCTTTCACTTCACATGTATGCACTATAACATAAAATTCAGATAAAGATTTTGACATTTGCGATTGTAATGTGACAAAACATGTAATAATTCAAGGGGTGGAATACTGTGGCAAGGTGCCATAGTTAATATTAACCTGTAAGAGAAGATAATGCGACTTTGTTCACCTGTTTGCCTTCAGAAAAGGGGGGGGGACCTGTTTACCTTTTATAAACTACTGTCAACCTATTTCCTGTCATTTAAAAGCGTCTTCTTGTCCTGCCCAGTTTCATTTGTGTTTATGAATAGAGTGGAAATGGGAAGCAATTTAAGCTCTGATGGGGAAGGTTAATTGGATTTGAATTACTTTGGTTTTAAAAAGTGCAATTTTGTCTATTTTGTGTTTGCTATTTGAATTTGTAATGAAAAATCTATAAAAAGAGGCAAATCCAGTCCCAGTGTTAACCATTATTTTTTTAACAAACTTTGTGATTTCTCTTACACCTGCTGATTGCAGTGATAAAATATGGTTTCACTTTTTTTGGGACACCTTTCAAGTAAATATTCTTTATCATCTCTTATTGCCTTGTTTTTTCCCCTCAGTTCTAGTTTTTTCTTCTGGTCTCTAGTTAATACAAGACTGACTAGCAAAGCAGTCTTTTGCAATAATCTGCCTAAATTTGTCGTCTTTTCTTCATCACCGTAACAGTGGAAATAACATGCACTACCAAGGCCCTTGATTAGAATGATTTTTGTGTTTATTTGGCAGCTGCGTCACTTGGGCAACGATGAGGTGCACATCGTGTGGTCCGAGCACACCAGGGACTACCGTTGTGGCATCATCCCAACTGACTTTGGAGACGTGCTCATTATCATCTACCCAATGAAGAATCACATGTATTTTATCCAGATCATTAAGAAGCCTCAGGTAAACATTTATAGACATTGTAATGTAATTGTAAATCTTTTTTTTTTCCTCTGATAGAGCTTTTTAATCGTCACTTTAAGGTAGCGGTGTCGAGCGACAGTCTATGAGGGCTCAGGTCCGGTGATTGTGCATCGTTGGCCCAAACCCCATGAATTAGATGACTGAATTATGCCCTCAGCATTCGTTCAAGTTCCACAAAATCGTGCTAATTATGCAATTATTTGATTCAGGTGTGTTGAGATGGAGACGCATCTAAAAGTTGCAGAACACGGCACTTCAGTGAGTGGTGGTTGTGTCATGCTGTGAGTGGAGTTTGAAACCACTCACAGAGAGCGATTTAAGGACAGCATCATGTTAAACTGCAGAATTAAATTTTTTATCTGAATAAATTTAAATTCAGTCAAATAATCACACTTTAAGAGAGAATCGCTTTTAACAGAATCAATACAACTATAGACCCTCCATCTGGTTGTAATTGGTTGTTTTTCACTGGGAATGGTGAGGGAGTAGGACCACAAGGGAGGAAACTCAATTTTTTTATTTTTTTTTATTTTTGCCTGTCTCATATTATAATAAAAAGGACATAGTGACAGTTGTAACAAATGTAAATAAAAACATTTATAAAAGTTACCTACTGCAGCTTTGAGTTGTTACAATCCTCGTTTAATTTATGTTAAGGCTTTTCACATGTCTATACCAATAAAATGTTTAGTACTTCTTTGGAAAGCATGTACGCTAATGCCTATGCGTTGGTGTACATGTTTCATATAAAAAGGAAGAAAGAGTACATTTTGTAAATTAAAAGTTTTTTTTTGTCCCCCTGGAATTCCAGGACAGTCTCTGCTGCTCTAGCAGAAGTTTATCTAGGTTTTACAGAGCAGTTATAACATACAACACTTTAACCTGCTAAACTTAGTATTATCTTCCTTGATTTAATTCATTCCTTTCTAATTTGGAACATACAGCTACAAAAAGTCAGAGAACAGAAATGGGGCTTAATGGGTCTCATCACTCAGACAGGCAGAGAGCAGCAGGAATCATGACAGGTTCTTTTTAACTGTTCACTCACTGTAAGTGTCTGTAAAGATACACTGACACTTAGATTGTGGGAAAACCCCATATTTGTCCATTCAGATGTAGAAATGAACACATTCCACAATATATGTCCAATTATGCAATTTTCCAAACCGCTGACTCAGTCTGGATTGACTTGTCATGTGATCTGGACTGTCAGAGTTTGTGAGAGTGTTATAGTCTGGTTATTATGGTACAAGTCACATATTTAGCCTGTGATTAGTTGGCTCAATCAACGTCTTCAAATAAAATTGATGAATAGAAATGATTAACCCACAATAAGCAAATGCCCAAAAAGCTGTGATTCTAAATGCTGTTTTTGAACATTTAGGTGGTGGTGACAGTAAAAACCTTATGGTATCCTGGTAAACACCCTTCTATTGCCTGCCGTATTTAGTTGAGAGAAGGTTTTGCTTTTCCACATGCTGGTTCACAGTTGAAGCTTTCTGAGACACTTAATGGATAAGATCCATCATCAAACATCCAAATGTTCGCTACTGTGACAAGCCAAATTGTACACGATAAAGTCTTCAACTGTGTTCAGACAGCACGTTGCTGTTTTAATATATTGTCTCTGTTTATGTGGTAATGCAATGTCTTCCATGTATTTTCTTGGTTTTTTTCTTGTGAATTTTTAAAAGATGTTTCTGCTTTCTGTTTTCTGTCTGAAGGCTTTCAGTCCTCTTCTCCTCCAGCATTGCATTATTACCCACACTGTGGGTATGTGCTCTCAGAGGTGGTTACTGCCCTTTGTTGGTTAGCTTTCATCTTGGTTACTTTGCAGTGCTGTACTCGATGTGTGGCCTCACAGAAGGCAGTGAAATGTCTAAACTCCTAAAGCCACTGATGACAAATTTTAGATGGTCAAAAATATCTATTTACACTCTTTTTGCATGAATATTTTTTAAAAATCCATAACATATTTGTGGGATTTTATGAATAAAATAAATTAATGATTGCATCAAAAGGAATTTTTTTTTTTTCTTCTTCTTCTTTTGAACAACATCGCCATAATTTTTTTCTTTAATTCAACTGGACTCTTAAAGTGTCTGAACTGCCAAGTTGAACCTTTCAGGAACCCTTTGACATTCGCGTCAACTTCCAGGTCAATGACTATTGAGCTCTGGTGATTAAGGGCCCCTTCCAATATGCATGAACAGACGCGTGTACAACGCGTCTGTTCACCCACACACACACTCAGGCTGTTGCTAAAATTCATATTGCTCCTTTTGTATTTGTCCAGCAGCTCAATATGAGGGCATTGTGTAGCATTGATTGTCATTTTAATTTCATTTACCTAACATTGATTCGCATTAGATATGTGTAGTTGTCATGCAAAGTTAGGAAAAATTCAATTTCAACTTGAACCCTTTGCCCTAAACAGATGGAGCAACCGTTTAGAAGAAATATCCATGAAGATTTTTAATCCAAGAATCTCCTACACTGCTGCGAAAAAGGATTTGCTCCGTAACAGATTCATTTAAAATTTAGTAGTTTTTTTTTATTATTATTTTTCACACTCATTATTTCAAATTATATTATTTAATATCAGTCACGTGCAGTCAGGGGAGGTCATCATGGAAAAATAATATATAATGCTAAAATCATTTACATTGCTATTTTCACACTGTGGTTTGTACTATAAATTACCTATTTTTCATTTAGCTTAACCAATTCTGATTAGATTTTCGCATTTTCTCATTCAAACGCTCGGAAGCGCAGCTGGTGAGGCAGCAACGAGCTGAGCCTCACCTGGGATTGCGCAACCTCTCTATTCTGCTATTCTGCCATTCCCATTCTATGGGAATGCACTGGCTGCCATTCTGTGGGAGCATGCTCCTCCTGTCTGTACGTTACCAATAAAATGGCTAAAAAGCATTTAATGTATGAACTGATTTTCCATAATTTAGCTTCTGTATATAATGTACAGTGTTTTTTCAACTGTGCGTGTAACGTGTTTCGTGTGCTGAGGAGCGATCATAAACAGCAGAGAACAGATTCGAGTTGAGGCAGGCAGTTCTCTTGCCTCGATATATTTCAGCAATATATTTATAGTTTTCTCCTCGTACCACAGCGGTCACTTATTAATAATCGCAAAATAAACATTAAGCCTAAAACCATACTAGTTCAACAGATGGAATGTTTTGCTTTATGTGTGGAAAATATTTCAGTGTTTTTTGTGGCGTTGTCAGTTGCTATGGCAGCGAGTCTGCGCGTAGCTGCGCTGATACAGAGTGAGAAGTGGTTTTGAGTTGTACTTTAACGGCTTTTCCCTTTGCTGTGGAGCACAGCACGAAATTAGTAATATCTACATGTCCAAGTTTGATTGAATTAATGGAATTATTCTACGGCGGCAGCGCGGCTATGCGTGACACGTAGAAGAATTGTCTTTTTGCCCTCCAGCGTTGCCGCATGCGCGAAATGTCCTTATGTAAACAATAGCATGCAGGGGGTCTATATTTGTACATCTAATTATGATTAAGTCAGTGCTTCACCAGCTATGAACCTCACCGCATGTCACTGTTTAATATGTAGGTAAATACACACACTGTTCTAGCTGTACCTGAAAAACTAATCGCCCCCCTGCTAAAATTATCTGACTTTAACATCCATTTTTTTAATGCCGAATTAAATATGACTAGCCACACCCCAACCTGTTTACTGCCTGACCAGAAGAGCAAAGAAGCCTTTGGATAGATTTTTTTTTTCTGTTTTTACCTCAATAAGACATTTTTGGTCCGTTTTTTTTTTCATCATGTGACAAGAAAGCACTGTACAAATAATAATTGGACTCAAATTATTACTTGTTCTTCTTTTAATTCTTATGTATTTGTTTTTTTCTTTCTGAAACTCTTCAGGTTCCTTTTTTTGGACCTCTGTTTAATGGCGCCATCGTCACTGGGTCGCTGTTGCCAAGTTTGGTACGAGCCACTTGTATCAATGCCAGCAGAGCTGTCAAGTCCCGGCTGACTCTCTACCAGAGCTTGTATCCTTTACACCTCCACCGTGTCTTCTTCACCATCTCATGTAACAACAGATCATCACTTGAATGCTTTAGTGTAAAAATAAAAAAAAAAGAAAGAAAGACCAGCAATTGAGGTGAAACTTTCCAAAGCTTCAGTTTATAGTGAAACTAAAACCCCTTCTGGGTAAATTCATTGAGACATGTGGCGTGCATGTCATGTTAGCCAGTGTACACAGCTGAGTGCTGACAGCGATCTTTATGATCTGCCTTATTTACATATAACTATTAGGTTGGGCTGTTTCGCAGCCTGGAGCAAAATGGGAGGTTTGTAGGGCTGTTTTGGGTTGGAGCAGAGATAATGTGTCATCATCTATCACTACCATTATATGGACGAAAAAGAGCCAAAATTAAAGCGCCATGAGCAAATACATGTAAGTGCATTCAGACACACACGCCTGCGTCCCTCCACCCATCCAACAGTGTGCCGTTAAGAGCCTGACTCCAGCTGTAGTTGTCAGTTGGTTTAAAGAGAGTGTAATTACCAGTGGAGATAAATTAGCATGTGAATACCGGCAGCATGGAGTTGTTGGGGGTGGGAGGGGTATGGGGTGAGATGGGGGACAGAATCGGGATGGCCCCTTGAGGGAGAAACCTGATCTCCTCTAACCCCCCTTCTCCTCCTCGGACTACATGTACAGCACCTTCTCACCAAAGCGCCTCCATCCCACTGGTAGTTGCTATAGAAACCTCCCCAAAGGAGGTTCAGTTTGGAAGGAAGTCTTGAATTTGTGTTTTCAGGTGCACATACTTGTTTTTAAAACTTTCCTTTCGTCATACTCATGCATCAACCACCGTCTGTCCCAAATCAAGCTGCGACACACACCACGTTGCCTGTGTGTAAGTATGCATCCGTCTGTATGCGTTTCACAATGCATCGCATCGCCCGGCCCCCCAACCCAGTATCAGGCTGTGTCTGTGTGTCCCCTGGGGCATCCTGAGTGACAGATGTCTGTTACCCAACGCCAAGTGAATTAGCCCAGTGTGACTGTCTGTGCCAGAGCTGAGGGGGAGCAGAGGTGGTGGGGCCACTGCCGGCCTGTGTGAGCCTTAGGGAGGTTGCTGTATGGGGGTGGTGGGAGTCGATGGAGAGAGGGGCGAGTAACAGGCCTGTGTTGAGTCGCACAGCTTCACCTGGCATTCCTTAGCAGAGGAGCAATAAGCACAAAGGCGCGATCTATGGGAGGAGATAAGCACTGCCTCTGGAGGTCTGGCACTGATAGGCAGCCAGTCCTCACACTGTCCAAGAGGAGATGAGACAAGTGAGCCAGGCAAAGCACACTGCCAGTATCTGTAGATCTGATGTTTGTATGTTGAATTAGAGTGCTTGTCAGTATAGTGGCAATGAAATGGCAAAATCTGTAATGTTTTGTTAAAGCTATATATGTGTTTGTTTGTTTTTTATTTCAGGGTAGTTGAGGTTCGTTCATGTGTTGTTTGTTCAACAGTGGCACTAGGAACTGGAAATGCCATTTTAATTTTTGCTTTGAGGCGTGTTCAACACTGGATGTGCATGTTCAACATTGGATGTGCATTGCTCCAGTTTTATTTCGCCATTTATTGCATTGTTTTGTTTTGCTTCTTTAGATATGCAGGTCTTTATCTTTAACAAGTCAGAGCAACAACTTGTGTTTTTTTTTTTCCCCTGAAGGATGTGTGTGTTTTCCTTTTTCTGTGCAAGAAGAAAATCCTCATCCTTAGTTTACCCCTCCACAATGCCTTAACAATCCACAGCCTGCTCTCTGCCTGTGAGGCCACTCTCCAAGGTAATTAGAGAATATTTCTTCAAAGAGGAGCTATATGACCCCTGTGTGTCCAGATAAAAGGCCAGTGTGGCTCAGCAGCCCCCTCTCTCGCTCCGTCACAAGGCTCAAGAGGACTCCAGCAGTCCGCTGCAACGCTCCCAGAATCTCTCAAGCTAATAAGATTTGATATTAAAAAATGTCCACCAGCCACATTGCAGGAAAATACACACAGATGGGCAACAATGTTTTTCAGTAGGATACCACCTCGTAATATCTTTCCCCATTATGTCCTGTTTCCATCCATCTCCCCTTTTCCTCTCTCCTGCTGATTTGTTAAATCTGACCTGGTCAATCCACTTTTTCGTGAGCTCTACAGCTGTTAGTTGCACTTTTTTTGCACGTTTTGTCTCATCTTCCTTGTCAGGACACTGCATCAGCCTCAAGCTAATAAGAATTTTATCATAAGCCTTTTACAAACAACTCATCACAGATAATTTATTATTTATGTATGTCTGATAGAAAATGCAACTGGTCTGGCTTTGTGGTCAGAGCATCCCATCTGCAGCTTGTCTATCCTTCACAGCGGCTTTGTCAACACCGGTGACCACAAAATGATTTTTTTTGTTGTTTTTTTTAAACCACAGTTTTTTATTGAATCATTTCTGCTCTTGTGTATGCTGGGTTCCTACACAGTCCTGAAAGGGTTGGAAAAGCATATTACTTGCTTTCAGTGTTTTTAAGGTCTGAATCAGTAGGGGAAGAATAACAACCACTTCCAGAATATTTCACTTGAGCAGCGGCTGAGTCTGAAGCAGCTCTGATGAAAATCAGCACCTCTAAAACTAAGACATGGTTCAACTTATCCCTGGTCTTGAGCTGGAAAACGGTAGAGTGCCATCTCCAGGCCGAGGACAAAGTGCTGCCCTAAGTGGATGAGTTTAAGTATCTCAGGGTTTTGATAGTGAGGAGAGACCCAGATGAGGACCCAGGCCACTCTGGAGGGACTGCATTTCTAAACTTGAAATGGCTTGGGATTCCCCCGGAGGAACTGGCTCAAGTGACTGGGGAGAACAAAGTCTGGACTCCTCAGCTTAGGCTGATGCCTCAGCGGCCTGACCTCGGAGTAAGTGGAAGATGGATGGCTGAACCACAGAGTGCTATGTACAAAGCCCCTAGAGTTACAGTATCTTTTTCTTCCGTTTAACTTAAAACAGAAACAGTAAAATATTCAGGTTTCTTGTCAAAAACTATCGATGAATCTCTTTCATCAACATTTCTGATATTGGAAAAGGTCCTAACAAAGTTGAACCATGTCGTTTTTTTAGACCAATACATTTTTAGATTAACAGTTAAACGCTGTGACTTATAGCATTATATTTTTTAAGTCCATATATGGCCTCATCCCAAAAAGTTATTCAAAGCAAAAACTACAACTTATTGAATAATTTTGTTAAATCCAGAGGGATATAAATATATTTAAGCATTTCTTTCTGTTGAGCTCATTTTCTTGGAAATTTGTCATATTTAAAAACAATAGATGATTTTTTTAAAGCAGAAATGCCAGCTTACCGAGAAGTAAGCCTGTGTGCTATGTCATATGTACAGCCAATGCTTTTCGGGACAGTACATGAAATATAATGTGATGAGGGATGGAGACGATCAACTGGTTACTTCAGTATTCATATTAAGTCTCTCATCTTCCTCTTAACAATATCCCACAAATTGTTTTTGAAGTTTAGGTCATGTCAATGAAGCACAGTGATAAAATGGACATTAAAACAGGTATTTGCACTTTTGTTATTGTGGACCAGAGAAAAGTCCCACTGGAAAATGAAATGACTGTCTGTTTGAACATTGTGAGCAGAGGGAAGCATGAGGTGCTCTAAAAACTAATGATAGACAGCAGCACTGACTCTGGACTTGAAGAAACTCAGTGAATCAGCTCCTGCATATGGCATGGTTCATCCGAACCTCTCTGACTGTAGAAACATCACACTGGACCTCAGTCCAGCCTGTGTGTGCTCCCTCTTGAAGCCCTGATACCAATGGCATTCAACACCTCGTTAATTTCTCAAAAAAAAAATCTTACAAGGTTTTTGCTTCACAATTCTCCCAAGGCTGTGGATAATATTGCATCTTTTTCTACTACACTTTCTCCATTTTTTTGGCCAAAATATACCCCATCGTAGCATTACAGAGCTATGTTTGTTTCATTTGAAAGCAGTCAGTCACAGGATGGCCTCGCTGTCCAATTCCATTTACTGTGTATGAAGGTCGTTCATGCTGTCACTATAGAATAATCTCCTCATCCAGAGGGTGGGATTCATTTCTTTCTTTGACAAGCACTTGAATTTGATGCTCAGTCCGTCACTTTTTGTGATAGGGCCATTGTTAAAGATAAAAATGGATCTGTGTGTGTGCTTGTGTTAGCGAGTGTGTTTGTCAGATGGCAAGTTACTAATAGGTGAGACAATGCAAAACTGACCTTGATTCAGAGACATATCCTCCCTACCGGACAGAATCAATAGCTTTTGCACACTGCTCTCAGTCCCCATCCTCTGTTCTGACACACGAGTAAACACACACACACACACGCAGATCCATCTCCAGGCAGCGATCAATAACCATAATCTGTTTCTGCCCATCGCCAGTCATGCGAGCCAGGCTTTTAGGTGGTGTGTGTAAGTGTGTGTGTGTAGCAGATAGAAGAAGGTTTGATTTGTTCGTTGGAACCCAGAAAGCTGCTGAAGTCTGTCATGTTTTCCCCCCAACAGGCTCATATTAACATATCTGGACATAATTTCAAAGCATTTAAAGTGAAAACATAAAGGATATGATATCCTGTGTACACTCCTTTTTGTGTTGATGCTTCATCCCCAGACTCCCATTATAATTATTAGTGACACATTCTCACAGCCCTTCTTCCAAGTTATTGTCCCACTCTCAGCCCTGTCTCTGTCTGACCACAACCTTTTTTTTCTTTTGTATACTGTAAAACTCTTCACCTAGCAGAGATGAAAGTGCTCCCATATGCATGATGGGGTGTCATGAATAGGATCTGCCATGTTAGTGTTGTCTCACATGAATTATTTAGCATTGCTGATAGGTCTAATTTGCCAGCTGTTGTGCCATAACTGTCAGCAGCCTCATAGATAATACTCAGCAGTCTGGATCGCCATGGTACACGGTGCTTGACTGGGCACAGTGAGACGCCATGCAAGTCATTATATACAGGATTCATGTGAGTGTAACTTGCCAACTTCCTGTTTGTAGGAAACGAAGCTCACTACCAGGAAGTTGCTGTAAAATTTAAATAAATTTTGTCACCTGAACTTTATGGGGTGAGTTTATTAAAACTGAGTTATTGCTGAATGAGTGTGGACTTGGCAAGTTCTTCTTTGGGCGGTGGCTGGCATTGACTTTGATAGGGTGGTTGGGAGTTTATGCATTATTTGGAGGGCTACTAAAAGGGGAGGGGTCTCTCCCCCCCTCTGAATGTTTTAACCTAATCCCATTATCAGTGTAGCGCACTGCCTCCCATCTCTTCCCCTCCTTATCCCTGCCCCCTCCCACCTCTCTCTCCAGCTGACCAGCTGTTCCTGCCGGGACTCACGACAATGTCCGATGTGTTCAGATCACTGAGTAAGCCCCCACCCCACATACACACACACACACACCCCCGCGCACACACCCCCGCACATGCACTCTTCTTCCAATCCACACACAGATGAACAGAGTGCAGACCATGCACAACCAAAGCAATTGCCAAGCCCATTGCTGGAGCATAGAAAGGCCTAGAAGGAGGAGGGTGTTAGTTAGGGTTGGGGGGGGTAGCTTTGGGTGTATGGAGGGGGCAAGCGCAGGCCTGTCAAACCAAGAGCCCTGACTCAGGAGGCAGCCCAGCTCGGATGGCATATGGCGTCTAGCTTCATACAACATGCAAAAGTATTCTCGCCCTTCGTCCCCTCTCATCTGCTCCCCCTCTCCCTGTCTCCCACTCCTGCTGCTAATGCAAAATGACTCATAGCATTACTCCCTTTTTTTACCCCTCCTCCTCTCCACATTAGTTCCTCCTCTTCTTGCCACCCAGCCCGTAACAAAAGGCGTCCACTGCATGGCACCCACACCCTGAAAAGCCCTGGAGGCCCTGCCCAGCCTGCACTCCAGGGCCTGGGCTTCATGGGGGCCCCCCCTTTAAAAACACAGGTAGGGCAGGCGTAGAACCAGACGGCCAACAACAGGGTCCCAGAGACCAGCCAAGGGTAGCATACACACACACACGTCTGGTGTCACACTGTTATGGCTATTTTGTATTTTGACATTATGGTAAATAAACTAAACTTTCTTACAGTTTTGTTGTTTTACAACTGCATCTCTTTAGAATATCAGCTAAAGATGACTTATTTCAGTAACTCAGAGATATAGATATATTTTTGCACAGTTCCAGATTTAAAGTAAATGTAACATAGCTTATAATTTGAACACTTCATATAATTCCTCATAAATTTGCAGAGTTTGTGATTTTGGTGTAATTTGTAGTCACTGAGTTCACCATAACCTAAGACAATGTGTGGAGTATTAGACCCAAGTGCATGTATAAGCCTGTTGGTCTGAAAGACTTTTGGAGCTACTTTTCTTGTATTATTAGATACACTGTATATATAAGAGAAGTCACTTTCTGTATTCCTGTAATCATTTAGTACAGTTACTTCTGTTTTAAAACAATTTTATGCAAGTATTTTTAAAGAAACTTAAACATTTGAAGTTAACCCGTCTTTGAAATAGCTTTGCATACGAAGGAATTGTTAAATCTAGATTGGAAATGTCTATCAAAGTATTGTCCGAACATGATTTCAAATATTATTAGCAAAAAAAAATAAAAAATTAATTCAGTGCCCCACCCCTAAAATACTGTAATCCCAGAGTCCCTACTAGATGCCTCAGGGTCCAGTGTGATTGGTTTGTTGTTGCCGTTTCCAGCTCAAGTGTAAAAAAACCTGTCCCTCCGCTTTAAGTGATTAGCATCCAGCTAGCCATTCCATCTGTTACCCCTAGCCCTGTTTAATTAATGAACTTTCTTTTCCACCCCACACCCAGTGAGCGCGGCACTAAAGCAAAAGCTGTTAGTCCTCTCAGGTTATCGTGTTATCCCCCTCTCCGCACCCTCCCAACCCAGTGCATTCCCATTGATTAGTTATGTTTTGTTTTCCCTCTCTTTTGTCTCAGGGTTCTTGAAGGGAGGGTTAATGAGCTTTACTGGCAAGCGGTGGTGCTTGGAATCGGGGGATAAATGGGAATAATATTTTTTTTTGTGATAGATTTGGCATTGATGTGAAGCCTCGTGCCACCATGCATGCTTTTGCAAATGTTAAAGATGTGCGTTTTTGTACAAATAGCTTGGAGGTGCTTTGTATTTTATTCCTGCTTGTCTGTTGTTATTCCTATGGAAGGCTCTTTAAACAGTCAACTGTGTCACCATTCATCTCCAAACCATCGCAGAAAAACTCTTGTCCTCTTCTCTTGTAACCAGCAAGTAGGCTGTCTTTTTTCCTTTATGTCCCATCTTCCTAGCGTGTCTCCTACTACAAGTACAGAAACGACTCGTTGTCCAGCTAAAGCTGCCCTCTTTTGTTTGTGCGGCCCTTTTTATCCTTGTGCTAATCGCCGTGGTCGTGTGCCTGAGTTGGACCCCATATTTCACGCTCGGCTCTCCTTTGTTTGACACACCACCCCTGATAAGAATCCCAATTCTAGGGCCTCTCTGATATTGAAATCCAGCAGCGGAGTAGAAAGAGCCTTCAATCATCCATTATCTGTGCTCCAGTGATTACTATTCAATCTCACAGGGTCCAGGCTCCTCATCACTGGCCCCAGAGCTGAGGCTGGCCCCTGAAAGAACTCACATCCCTTAACGCCTGTGTCACATTCAAGCATATCCATAGATATTCCCGACACCGTCATGAGGCAGCCTCACATTGAATGCTGCTGGGAAATGTCAGTGAAATGTCACTCATCTCGCTCCACTGGAATCTCTTCGTCTCTGATCTAGCACTACGTTTTGTAAACTCTTTTTTTTTTTTATGGGTTGTTACATCATCTGCCTCTTCTTTCTAAATGACCATTTTATTTTGTAATTCCCCAGGACTGCTCTTTTATCATAAGACTGCATTGCTTTTAATGTTGCAGACATAATTCATGGTGTTAAAAAGGAATTAGTTGATTATTCATAAGTTCCACATTAATGCCTCTTTAAATACTTCAAAGGCACTATTTGCTTCTCGGCTGGCCTGTGGCCATTGTTTTCTTTCAGTGGACGTCCTTGTCCCTCCCAGCATTTGCATTTTTGCACTAAATGGAATTTTTTGTATTGATAGACAAGCGCGGCAAACAAAGCAATAACAAAAACAAAACATTTTAAGTGTGCATCGCTGTGCATTGTTTGCCTCTTCTTACAGAAAACAGTCTTTGATGTGTTAATTCTGATAGTCTTTCTTTTATTGTCAAGTGGTGGCTGTGGCTGAAAGAGAAGCACTGAGAGATGCTAGCTGAATCTTCTGACGTCCCTCCTCTGCAACAGGCTATAATAAAACTGAGTTTGATGGCGTGTTGGTCATTTTGTTCCTTCGCCATATTGCATCTTTGGTTTTGGTTGATTCATACCAACAGTGCATGAATTCATGCCAACCAGCGGGACATTTTAGGGTCTGTTTCTTTTATCTATCTGTAGTCTCCTATACAGAAATGTAGCTTTGCAAAATTACACAACAGCTTCAAGCAGGCGGTCACTTGGGTATTTTGTTTGTTCAGGGGTAATCATCTATCATATTTATTTAGTAAATTGTTCCAAATAGGGATCAGAACCAATAAAAACCAGACATGAGACTAATACTATAGTATGTAGTATAGTAATTTTACTCTAGTGTGTAAGAAAACTTTATTTTAATCATTTATCTGCACTTTTGACAATTTCTTTTTTGTTAAATGATTGGCACACACATAATGTTATAAGGTATCTAGTTGTAAACATGTTCCTTTTGTGTTTGGATTCCAAAAAAACAGAAATATATTGTTGATCTGTTTTGCTAGCAATAGTTAGCACCAAAACAAATGGAAAATCTCACTGTTTTCTGACTTGTAACAAGAATACTCTCAACTCTGTTGTGATGTTATTCCCAGTTCCGTGTTGACTTTGATTACATATTGAGTGTAGTATTATTACATGGATTCAAATTTGAAGCAGGAAGTGACCATATGAAGTTCGGTCACAGATTGGCAAACCATTGAATTGTTCTAGAGTTGTTTGGTGTCAAAGACAAGGTTACAGTATAATTTGAGAGCATTTGTTTTTTGGGGGGAGGGTTGTGTCATTACTGTAAAATTAGACTTTTCTAACTTTTACCCTCTTGTTGCATTGGGCTATCTTTCTTAGTGGTTTGAAATGCAATATGAGGTTTAGTTTTTCTCTTATTTAATGGTTTAATTTTACATAACAGAACGACTCAATAGTTTTGTTTAATGTAGTGTGCACATCTTGTTTTGTTTAATGTAGTGTGCACATCTTCATTAGTTATGTATAGCTTCTAATTACTATTGATGAGATGCTAGCTCATTTGGGTACAAATCTATAGCTTTTTGTTATTCTAATGATTGTTATTTATCCTCAGATCTCCAAGCCAGGGGGCTTTGGAATTTTTTTTTTTTTTTTTTTAAAAGCTGTAATATCTGGAGCTGCTCTAGCTACACACACTTGTTTTTGTATCAGGCGGCTGACAAAAATCCAGTGTCCCTCCCCCCACATCATCACCCGTCTGCCTGTATGTATAGTACTTCCCGCTCCTCCATCTGTTTTTGTCCACCCATGAAAAGGTCCTTTATAAGCTGCAGGATGCACAGTTGACATGCTGTAAGCTATGCTTCACCCAATCAAGACAGTGCAGCAAACGTATGCCGTGAATCCAAAGGGGCCACGGGCCCTATCCCCCTCCCCCAAGTCCATTTCGATTATGTGGGATCTCTGTCAAAGATCTTCAGTTGAAGAAGTTTTTATAACAGACATTGTCTCCATCATCCATTTTCACTATAAAAGCCTTCAGTCTGAATGGGCCTTCATGCTTGCCCACTGGATGATGGCTGGCTCCTGATTAACCCTGGAGTGACTAGCTAATGTCATTGAAGGAGGGCCACCTGGCTGTGAGACTGTACAGTCAGCTGTCACTGAAGGGCCAGAATAGGGGACGACCAGGTGTTGGGCTGCGGCCCCCCTAATTGTTGCCATGTAATAGCCTGCTTGACTGCACAATATAGCCCAAGGGTGAGGATTAGGGAAAAGCTGTTGCCAACACAGAAGTCTATTTTCTTCTTTGCCCAAGGTTTTCTGTGTGAGTTTCTTTCTGTGTGCATACACATATACATCTCCCCTCACCGTCCTTCTTATCCATTAATTTACAGACAATGAGAAGGCTTGGTCCTGCTCCTGCCTTAGTTCCAGTCCTTTATCATCACAAGACGTTGTCTATAAAATGCATCTATGTGCACAAGACAGGTGCATCTCAATTAGAATATCATGCAAAAGTGAATTAATTTCAGAAATTTTATTTGAAAAAATAAAGCATATAGATCCAATTTCAAAAATTATAACCCCATGGGGAAATTAAGTCTTGTAGCTCATATTATTGAAGGTTCTTCAAAACGTTTCTGATAGCTATAAGCAGAAAGGACCTCCTGTAACAGTCTGTATTACAGTGGTTCTGACAAGCCTCTGACAGAAGACACTCTGTTGTTGTAAAGCAGTTATTCCACAGTCCCCAGAACAGAACCACCCTTCTTTATCTGATTGTTTGGCCTTTTTATGTCTGAATTGAATTACATAAATAAATTCATTTTTAATATTACAATTTCTAAAGATACACATATAAAATGTGTAGTAAAATATTTTGTTTCACTATAATAATTATTCCACAAATATAAGATTCTTAAAATCTTATGAAATCTCTGAAACCCTCTGGGAACTAAATCCTCTTAGCACTTACATTTACCACAGATGTGATCATGTGCAGCATAGCGCTGATCATTATCATTCCTACTAAATGCTTGTCATTTTGCATAAGGCCAGACAGTCTAATTGGCACCATAAACCTTCCATAGACAGGAGGGACAGGAGATTTTATGTCAGCAGAGATGTTCGGCATTAATGCATCACTGTTGTTCTGTTGCACATGCCACAAGCATCATTAAAATTGCAGAAGCTTCTGCTCATTTTGTTTTTAATATTTCATCAGTGCTTGTCTGAGTAATATTATCGTATGGTTAAAATCAGAGTCATTTGGCATGACCTAGAGTTTGCGCTTTACTCTTGTAATTTAAGTGTCTGACCTGTTTTCTGTACGTGTCAGATTGAAGAGCAACAGGGGAGTTTGATTTGTGTGTGCGTGTGTGTGTGCTTTTTAGCAAGAGTCCTAATGTTAAGAGTTTGTTTGTAACCTCATAATGATTGCTGTTCTAAAAATTTAATCAAAAAATATGGGGTGAACCGCCTTGTGAGCATTCAGTTGGATTTCAATCACTACCTGGGTTCAACATGCCCTTCTGTGTTTCATCAGCGACTTTTTATTAAAAGTTCAAATTGAGATCAGATAGATGCTGTTGTTCTGACGCGACTCCAAACAAGTCAAATGTCAGGAACTGAAGGGAAAAAATTACTCACATTCACCCCAGATAGCTCATATCGTGCCCACCTTTGTCCCAACTTAATAATGTTTCCATTGGGCTCCGACGTTCATGTCACTCTGGTGATCGTCACTGACAAAGGAGACCTTCAGAGACAACCGTCACCCAGCCACTCGTAGAGCTGTATCTGTTAATCTTCATCCCTATCAGCCTTTTTGTAGCTCATCTTATTATGACTTTCTGTTAACGTACCGTGGAGGCTGGTGTGACTGTCTGGCCATAATGGGTCTGTGTTTGATTAATCATGTCGACCCTTTGTGTTTCACATCTGAGCCTGCTGTATTAGGACTCATCAATGGACGCCAGAGTCCTTTGAAAAGGAGATTGGTTACAGACTTGATTCATCTAAATACATAAGACCAGTAGGCTTTGACAGTTGCCACGTTGGGTAAGACCATTAGGTCACCATGATTCGTATGGCTATCCAAAGTCTCTGGTGAAAAACGGTGGCTTATTACTTTAAGCTTTATTCCCAACAATCAAGTAACACCACTGACCTCTGTGTTGGTGCTACAACTGTGATTTGTTGTTTGGCAAAAAATCAATTTTTACTGTCCCCCAGAGAAACGGTAAACTGCCAGAGACTTCAGAAAATGGGTGACTACTTTTTCCGTTGCAGCCCGTAAATTATCCGGTCAGACCGGTTTCTAGACATCAGGTTTGATCTTCAGCTTAGGCCAGCCTGCGTGAAATCACTGATGGGCAGTGATGATGTCACTGGTTGAGAGTGATGTCACAACCATAACTCCTCATCTTGCTGTCTGAATGCCAGATGAACTGCAGAGAGGTGTGGAGGTTAGAACGAGGAAAGCTCTTGCAGTGGGAAACCGACTCCTCAGGAGATGTCATTAACCTGAGACTACTGTTTGACCTGACTCCTTTGGTGCTCCTGCAGCTCCAGTTATCCTGGGCCCACTAATTAGACTACTTGTTAAAACTTTCTGAAAGCAGCTAGTCCTCAGGAGAATCCGCTGTCATCAAAGTCCACGCTCACCCTGAAAATGGACACGCAGACACCTCCATTCATCATAATGCATTTGTGACACATTCAGACATTTTCTGTACTGCTTCTAAAGCTGTCTATGCCCAAAAAAAAGCTGTTTAATGAGACACCAAGAGCAGAGTAGCTGCTTTATGAAATGGAACACACACATGCACTGTACAATCACCCTACTTGCTGGTTTCTGTCATACATGCTCTCACTTTATCCGTCTCAATCTGTTTTTCCTTCCCACTCTGCCATTATTCCTGCAGCCAGCTTTATTGCCACATTCACGCTCTGCCCGTGTCTATCTTTCTCCCTGTGTCTCACCATCTAAATTTCTCTGTCTTCTTGCCCATAATCACCTCACACCTCCGAGGGCCTCTGCTGAGACGAGCTTCACACCTCAGCCCTCGCTGTGACAACAGGTACCGCTGGCACTCACTGCTCGGCCTCTCTCCAATCAACACCTGCTCGGCTTTATCTCTTTTTCTTTCCTTCCTCTTTTCCATCTTACCCTCCCTCCTATAAGTCTCCGCCCTCTTCCCCCTTTCAGTAAAATCCCTTATTTTTATGGTTTAGCTAATGGTTTTCTCCCAATAACTTAGTTTCCTCTTTTTCCATTTTTTCACTGAAATATTGGTGCATACAGTGCTTTGCATATAATTGTTACCACTGCAACTCTTTCACATTTTAATATAAAAGACTTACAGGTATCTTATTGGGATTTTATAAAACAGACCAACACATGGTATATAACTGTGAAGTAGAGAATTTGTACACAGGATGAGCATTGTGCACTGTACAAGTCTGCCATTTATAGAGCAGTAGTGATAAATAAAACCACAAACCTGTTTGTGGTTTTCCACAAACTATGCAGTGGATTCAGCAAACGTGGAAGAAGTGCTATGTTCTGGTGAGACCAAGATTTTAACTTTTCGCTTACATACAAAATGCTTGATGTGACAGAAAACTGACACTGACCATTACTCTGAACACAACATGACTGTGACTAAATATGTTCTGAGATTCCATTTCACGTAGGGAGGAGAGATGAAACGCCTATTAAGAAAGGAAAACATCTGCTTTTTAGTCAGTTTGTACTCGCACCCCAAAGTAACCAAGCACCCCTCCACCATTACCATCAAATCTCTTCCTCTTAACAGGCCAATTACATGACCACTTGGAGTCGATGGCACTGTGAGCTACTCCTGAGGCCCTCTCCTTACCAAGGTCAAGCTGATTGGCCCAGGTTAATGGGCAGATGTGGGGACTGACAGAGGAGGGGGACGAGCACACAGAGGAATCCTCCACCTCATCTCTCAACTGTCCCTCTTCACAACAAGAGCCCCTTTCCCTAGAAGCGCTTTGACAAACAGCATTAACCTTGGTTGCTGGTGTGGAGACCGGAAGGCCATCGGCATGGCTTTGTCCACATGCATGAGTCAGAGTTTTAGGAAGAAATAGACATGCGCCTTTTTGCTTGGTTGCTGTGGGATTTTAGTTTTTATTTTTTACTGTCATTGTTGGAGTAGAGTTCATTCAGGGAGAAATTTTCCAAATGATACTTGAAGAGGATAATTTTCAAAAAATGGACCAACCTAGAGTTTGAGTTCTGTTGCCTGAAACAATGCCATAAATCCAGGATTGATCTGGAGCCTTTATTACTTTCAACCCTGGTCAGACCTCCATTTCTCCACCTTCTTCTAATATAAAAATGTTCTAATGAAGCTAAATATTTTTAGCTTTAGGGAGTGCTTTATTTAAAATTCAGAATGATTAAGGCATATAGACGAAAGAAGAGCAAGCAGTCACTCTCCCCATATCCATTATCCGACTTCTGTTGGATGAAGTCAGAGCTTATGTAGTTAAATATCAGTCTAGAGGCTCTAAAGACCCCACTACTCCTTAATCTCATCTGGATTTTTACGTCCTACTTCTCATAGCTTCTTCTTATATTTCTCCATGTTTTCATTGGAGGAAATTCAATAAAATCTTTCAGTCCTTGGGCTTTGGTTGAGTTATGCAGTGACATTAGAAAAACCTTTGGAAGGTAGGCCTTTAAAGCTGATTGGTATAAGCAGCAGGTGGTGGATAAAGGTTCAAACCATGCTGTTTTCCCCCCTCATATATTACTGTTGTGTGGAAACAAAAAACAAAGCTAATTTCACTTTTATTTACAGCGATAAATAATTGTTCTGCAGCTCTACATACCTTTAGAATTTTCTAATTAGCTTTGTAGCAGTGATCCGGTGGGTTCCTGGTCATTTTCTTACTAAGAACCTCATCTGTTCAGTGTGTATAAAATGTAGTGTTTAAGCAAACATGTTTCAGCATACTCACATAAATGACTATGTTTAGAGGCCATAATGCATAATCATCCCTGCTGGCTGTGCATGTGTGCATGAAGACTCAATTTGTTTTAGATGTGTTGAGTGTGTGTGTCAGAGGCCAGTGATGGTGTGAGGACTTTTGTCAGCAGGGAAACTGGGGAGCACAAAGAGTCAGGCTGGTCTGATTGTCAGGATGCTTCTCTCCAGAGAGACACCAGTTCAGAGGTCAATCTGGGCTCATTCTCTTTCAACTGCTCTTATAAATGGAGGGTTTTGATGTTTTTGTATGTCTGTGTTGTGTCTGTTGACACACCCACACTGTGTGTGAGTATCTGTATGTTTCTACCTATGCTCAGTTATTTACAGTACTAAATGAATCTCAGTAGTTGAGTACTTTCATACTGGGTCTCTATAGATGCAGAGAGAAAAAGGTGAGAAAACTTAGCTCATCCAGGAGGGTAGAGACTGGCTGCTGGGATCCAGCAGGGATGGGGCAGCCTTCTAATGAAGAGCCATCTGAGGCCTCTATTCACCTTGAACATGGGCCACTGCAGCTGCCCTGACCTTGGCTTTGATCCACAAAGACGTTTGACCCCCACCATTTCCCCAGAGCTACCTCCCTGCCATCTGGACTGCACGCATGCATATGTAAACGAAATGTGCACACACCCTGAGATGCATATGTATGTACACATACATTGTCCTGGACACACATTCACATATGCCTACTCAGGTACGAGTAGTGAGAATGACATTTCTGCTAAACTTAAAGAAGAAAAAAAAATGTCTAGAAGGAGATGGTTTCAAAAATTACTTTTTCTGAGTATGTGCATTATCCTAAATATGTAGATGTTAGAGGTGTAACATTATATGCATTTCTAGAGATGACAGTTTAGCAGTTTTAATACTATGACAGCATAAACTATGAGTTTATGCTGTTTCTGTTCACAAATACAGAACAGGTTTCTTGTAGATCTGCATGTTGCATTGATGGCAATATCAGTTGGTGCAATATTTCAGTTGCAGAAGATCTTTTGGAAGCAATATTTCATAGCTCTGTTTTTCAGAAATCATGTAATAAAATTTAAATGATGACAATAAGTCAACCAGTGATGAAAATCTTTCAACAACCATATACAAAATCGTGTTTTCCTACTATTGTGTTTAACATCTCATTAAACTCCTAGTAAAATGTGATAATAACCAGAGATTAATTTGCATGCTGCTCTTTTTATTGCTATCGCTTTCATCCCAATGCCTGATCCGCTTACACAGCCACCCCATTTCTAGGAAGCGATGTTCTAACTTGTTTTACAACTCCTCACACCTGGAAGATTTTTTTTCCCGCCCTCTCGTTACTGTCCTTGTGCTCTCCACACTCCATAGGCATTACATTGGTTTCCCTCTCCTCCCCCTAATAGAAATGCAGCCACTTGGAACGTAGGGGTTCCTTGGAAATTCCCAAAGTGGTGCAACAATCTTCCACCCAGTCCAGCTGTAAATAACAGTTATGTCATGGATGACTTGAGTTGCAGTCCATCTGTCAAAATGTAGACCGGTTTGAATTTTTCCTTTTGGTTTCCCTTTTGTCTATTACCCAAATGTGTTTGAGTCTTAGTGGGGGATCTCATTGGCAACATGTATTTTTCCTAAAGGATAATAAATTTACCCTGAAGGATAATTTCCTGTTTGTTGCTATTTACCTTCCCTGCATGTTTGCTCTCACCACCCATGTTTGAATTCATGCTTCTTCAGCAAAAGTATGTCAGAATCAGCAGGCTTGGTATCCATAGCTTGGACATAGCCTTTGCGTCACTGCTCTGGATGTGTCCCCTGATTCGGTTACTATGAGGAGATGGCAGCAGCTGTGCATTTGCAGTGGAACAAGCTGTGCCCATGGATTAGCAATTAGGAACAAGCAAAGAAAAAAAGAAGAGTGGGAGAGGGAAGGCATGATTACTACTTGATGTACATCTGGTCAAATTTCTTTGCAGGTATTTTTGTTTTTGCCAACACATATCATTGAACATTAACGTGAGTGAGCATGACCATGCCCCATGCTTTTACACATCCTAAAAATACCTTGAATCATTCCCTGTTTTTCTCACCCACCTTTCACCTCCATTCTGCATCTATTTTCTCCCATTTCTTGATTACTCTATTTTGTTCATTTTATTGTTATTATTTTAAGTTTTTATTTTCTCTCTCTTACTTACTGTAATACATTTGTCCAACTTACAAAGAGGGCAGCGGAAGGAAGTAGTGGAGGAGAGGCGTGTGTCAGAGTCAGAGAGCGCCTGCTCCAGCTGGAGTCAATATTTGCTTTAGGAATCTCAATAACAGGCCCACAGTCATCTGCATCTCTGATAATGGACCGCCATATGGCTCTGTTGACCCACGCTGTGCCGAGGCTCTCTCTCTCTGTCCCCATCCCTTCTTGTTTTTCATTTATCGGCTTCCCTGAAAGTCTTTTCATCAAGACCCTTCCTTCTGTATTTTTTTCCCCTCTCCACTTTTCCCCTCTCTAGGTACATTTTGTTATTTTTCTTACAAGCTTCTTTTCTTTCTGTCCATCATCCACTAAACCCTGGACATGACCCACCACACAGAGCTGTGACCCGTGTTACCATAGCAGCAGGGCCTGGGATGCCCACTCTTTGTCCAGCACAGTTTCCAGCAAGTGACAGAAAACAGTGACGTTGCATGTCTGGAAGACGGATAAAGAGCACATTAGGAAGTGCTTTTACGTGCTTAAAGTCATGCTGCTCTACTGTGAGGAACAATCAATTAGTCACACCATATTATTTGGCAGCTTTTAGAGCTTTTATATAGCCAATACATACGTTTGAGTATTTTTACTCTGTCTTCTTCTTCCATTTTAAAGTGTAAAATAGAAGCTTTTATTTTTATAGTGTCTTAATGTTTAAATTTTATATTTTTCTGACACTTTTCTGTGGCCCAAACCGTGTCAAAAACATGTCTCTATGCAAGCATTTGAGTTTTGCTTCTTAGATTTGCTAAAGTATTCATATCGCAACCATCTACTGGAATGCAATAGAGATTTTAGGTGATAGACCAACACAAACAAGTACATAACTGTAAAGTGAAAAGAAAGAAATGCATACTTTAGCTAAAAATTTAAAAGTGTGGCATTGATTTGTACTTAGTCCTCTTCAGTAAATACTTTCTGTTCAATTTTACATGAAAGCCAGATTTATAGAGCACATAACGAATAGCTGTCCTGTCATTACATTGAGTCGTGGATCTCTGCAGCTCATTCAGTCATCACAGGTTTTTAGCTGATTCTGAAAAAACGACATTCATTTAGGTGGACAGATATGTGTTGGTAGGTTTTCAATTGTGCAATACTCTTTGGGTTTTGAGATAATAGATGACATGCCCTTCTTTAAGATGTTCAAATCTTGGAATACTGCTTTGTAATCTAACCCTGCTTTAAACAGTTAAACTTTATTTGGGAATATCAGAGTAAAGGGGTTAATTTTAGTTTTGAAAATTTGTCTTTCCACTGTGAAGTGAGAAGATTATTCAAAGTTGGTGTCTGATAATATCCATATAAATAGATAAATGTGTTTTCAAGGTACGGTGTATTTTTTGAATGAGATTATTTTTCAGGAACATGCTTTCCTACCTCATCTTTTGTCTTACTCTGCCCTCTGTCCAGTTTTTGTCCGTTACCCTGAACAGCTTGGCTGTCATACCCACTGGTGTGTCTCTGCACAGGTGCCCGTCATCTCTGCTTCGCCATGGTTCCCCTCAAAGCCATTGGTCATGGCTGCCTTGGCCCCTGCTGTGGCGGCATGTGCCCACCACAGGCTTCCTGCCCAGTGACTGTCTTGTCCTATCTATCTAACCCAGACCACAGCCCCTCGGCCCAGTCCAGCCTATCTCAGCTTAGCCTGGTTCATCCTTGGCGTCCACTTCAGCCTAGTTTCACTCTACCCAGGCAGTCATAATGAGATGGGGGAGGAGGGCATCAGTGTTCAATAACTGCGGCTTTGTCTGCTTGGGAGTTCATGCGTTTGTCAAGCAATTTGTCAGGCATTGTTTGAGAAGAAAACATGGTCACAGAGAGTAGTCCGACTCATTCTCGGATATTCGCTCACCCACACATTGTTAAATCTCAGGGTACTTACTGTCATCATGGCATCAAATAGCCCTTTTTACCCCAATGATTCCCTTCACCATATTTTATCCCAGACTTCCTTCCATTCCACAACAGTCTTAGCAGGATATATCTATGATAATGATATGATAATAGCTATCAGAATGTTTTTCCACCCTCACCCAGAAGCCATTTTGGAGGCTTATTTATCTATTTATTTATTGGAGTTTCCTCCATTCCAAATCCAGCCATCCATCCTGCATGCTGGCTGCCCAGGCCTCAGTCGCTGCTTGTCACTCTGAATTTCAAATGGCTCCAATTTTCCCCCTGATGGCACGGAGAAGTGGCAGGCAGCACATCGGGGAGGGTGGTCCTAGACATGCTGCCTGCAGCAGGGGTTCTATTAGAGAGAGGAGAGGGACGAGAGTAGGTAGAGGAGAGCTTTACAGCATCACGCCAGCATTGATGTATTCTTTTTTATGATTATTTTGGAGACTGCATTCTCATTTGGGGCTATGTGGCATGGCTGATTGTTCCATTTCTGCTTCTGGCTGGAATGATGATGATGGGGCTGCCTGGTCCAGCTAAGCTAAATCACACCATCACTGTGTTTTATGAAGCAACTATCAGTCAGGTTAAATGACCCTCTCACCAATTATCAAGATTAAATAATAACTTATCAATAAACTTTGTCTCTGAAGAGGGAACCTTTCCGTTCACACAGGAAAGGTGAGCAGTTGTCATGGGAACAAATACAGTCATATATTATACTAATGGATCATTGCCTACCTTTTATTAATTGACCTGATAAAGCAAAGAAACCCAGTACAACTAATGGGTAAGAGCAAATCTAAAACATAGCACAACATAAATGTTAACTATAAACTACTTTTGACTGAGTTACAATGGATGGAGAGTGTTTTCAATAAGACACTGATTAAAGCCATAAAACTTCTGTAGAGTGTTGTAGAGTCTTGGATTATCATTTTATAGCATCTAAATTAAAGATTTAGATACTTTTTATTTTCTCATCTGAGATGAAAGATTCCGATGGAAAAAATGTTGAAGCACATTTTAATTTTACAGAATGGATTATTTTTGGCCAACACAGGAGGTAACGAGCTGACGGGACTCTCAAATCAGCCATCAGATTTTCTTCCAGATGCCAGAGAATTGCAGAAATGTGACTTTAGGAAAGTATTTTCCTTTTTGCCTAAAACATTGTTAATAAGACAACAACAACTTAGAAGTTGAAGAATTTGGGATCGCAGAACCAAATTGGTGTGATAACTTAAACCCATGCACTTCCCACACATGCGCAGCATTCTGTCTTGATTTTCCAGTTGATCTCGAGGCTTAGAACATGCATACTGAGTACATGTGAAGATGAAGTATACATGTACGTGCGTAGACACTTTTGTCTTTTTCCTGTGCATCCGACAATATTTCTGACTTTTAGTATTGTCGGAGTCATCTGTGTGTGGTGTGAGAGTTTCCTGCTGTGAGATTTTATAAAAAAATCTATGTAATTGCATGTAAAGGTCAAACTCTTGACACTAATGCATTGTTTCATTGACATTGTTTTTCTGTGGACAAAATATTTGCAGTATATTGAGCATATTTTACATTTATCTGTGTGTAATATAGAAATTAATCTTTTTCTCCTCTACACAGGAAATGATGCATTTATTGACTTCAGGAGTTGTTTCATGTAAATTTATGTAAGAAAAAAAAAAACTTGAAGCATATACCAGTTGCTTTTATTTTCTTTTTTTTTTCTACACATACTGTTTGCTCCTTTAACGAGTCACCACCAGCTACGAGGAGCGAGCACTCTACTTGGAGGCCATTGTTCAGAACCACAGAGAGGTCATGACCTTTGAAGACTTTGCTTCGCAGGTCTTCTCTCCCTCCCCATCCTATTCTGCGAGCGGAACAGGTGAGAAATAAACAAAACTCCCCCTCGGTTCATCTCATTGCTGCCTCATTTGTCTCCTTTTTTTTCTCTTCTTTCTTCGTTTGTTTTCTTAGCTCCCTTGCTACATTAGTCTCCCCTCCTTCACAACACACCTGTTTGCCCCCTTCTCCCTCCCCTCCACTCTTCTTCAACGCCTACGCTCACTGATGAATATCAAACGACAAGCCCTGGCTCTTCATGCGCTCCGACTGACTTCAAACACACTGCTTTCTCCACTTCCTCAAGCCCCACTCACGCTACTTTGTTCATCCCTTTTTTTTTTTTTTTCAAACTGCATCTTTCCATGCAATTACTTCCCCCATGAATATAAGCAGCCTCTTAAATGCCAGTTGCAGAGTGCCTGTTTGTGTTTATGTCTGTGTGTGTGTTTCCTCATGAGCTCAGTCACTAACACTTAAAAGATCTGACCGACAAACAGCAGCTCGCGGATGTCAGCACAGCCCTCTTATCAGTCCATGATGAATAGAATGGAAAACGTGTCTTATCTTGTTCTTCCTCCTTGTAGCAGCTCTGATCGATCTGCAGCAGCCCTGAAATCAATACAAGATTGCACTTTTCTACTCTATTGGATCCCGACACACATTCCGTTTTGACAAGGAAAGCACTTCACAATACCACACCACAGATGCCTTGTCATTTTCAGATATGTCGGGGCTTATACGTATTAATGGTGCTTTAGCGTGCATGCGGTGTGTTTACTGTGAGTGTGGACAAGTGAAAATTAACTGCAGTCTATTTTCCAGTGTTTCCGCCCATGTGTTGGACTTTAGAAAGGAGCAGGTGTGACATTCAGGCAGGCAAGAAGTTGTCAGTCACATTTCCATATCGTCGGCCGCTCCTTCCTGCAGAGGTGCTAAATCTCCTTCAGCAGCAAGAACAAAATACCCACACATCAAAGGAAAACACATTTCTCTGCAGTGTTAAAATTTCTATATTTACATATTTTAAAAGGATTGTTAAAAAAGTCAGTAATTATATCATGTTTTAAATTCACATATTTTAGAAATCCAGCATAAAAATAGCACAATAATAAAAAGTGAAATCGCAAAAAGCAGATGTTAATTTAGTTAACTTTTCCATTAAAAAGTTCCATTCAAAGTACAAAATATTTAATCAGATTTTTTTTTTTTTTGATAAACAGGTACAAAGTGTTGCATATTTGTGAAGTAGAAAAAGATACCTGGTTTTCAAATTACAGATACAGTTTTAAAAGTGTGGCATGCCTTTGTTTTTTGCCCACCTAGTAGAGAACATGGTTTTGTCAGTTTTGGTGTGTCACCCACGTCCTGACACAGCAAACCAGACCTAGTCTTATCGCGCTACCACCACCATTTTTAAATGTATAAATTATTCTCTCTTTTTTGAAATGCTGTTCAATGTATTGGGATGCACACCTTCCTAAAAGTTCCACTTTTGTCTCACCATTTTCTCAAAGTCTTGCGAATCATCGAGTTGATTTTTGGAAATGATCTAATGGACCTTTTTATTCATTTTGATCAGAATTGGCTTTGGAAATCACATAGATTCTGTTTCTGCATATTAAGCACTGAACTTAAGGTGAAGATGTTGTTTTGAGTTCTTCAGTGACCTCCTAGCATTGACACCCTCTTGGAGCATTTTTGATATTCCAGCTTTTTCTGGTTAATTTCACGTCTCTTCCATGTTTTCTCCATTTTTGGAAAGTGACTCACTCTTTCGTTCACAGGAGCCCAAACTTTCGGACTGTCTAGGACTTTCTCATTTGTTCTTGAATTTCTTTTAATCGGACCATTATGTTTCTTTTTCAGATTTTTTAGCTGACTAAAGTGATTTGGTGATTCTTCAAGTCAGACAGTAATCAGACCAGACAAAGAAATTTATTGATAATTTAATGGGTCTGGGGGGATTAACTCGTTCGTTGTTTCTGATAGCTTTTTCCCTTAATAAATGAGCCATCATTTTATATTTATGTTTGACAAAAAAGAATAAAGAGGACTCTTGGAGGAACACTTTGGAAACGTAACTATTGCCAGTGAAGTTCGTATAGATTTTACACCCAACCCCTCCACAAGCACTGTATGTGATGTACATGGAGATAAAAACTTGGCTTAAAATTGCAAATTAATTATCCGCCTAAAATGCTGACTTCTCAGTTCTGAGAACCCTCAACACCATGCAAGGCTTATAACTTTGTATATTATTTCATTTCACTGTGTTAGCTGGCTGACCGCTCTCCATCTCACTCTCCTGTACAGTGCTCTCCAGTTTCTTTCATTCGCGCAGGGCTGTGTTTATATGCAACTTTGTCCTCCCCATCTGCTTGTCTGTCCATCCTGCTATGGCTGCCATTGCTGCCACTAACATGTCATCCATCCTTCATGACAGCGTGCAGGCGTTGGCCGGGGATGGTTTGGGACATGGAGTACCCTTGGGCCAAGCTGGATTGTAAGACTGCCTGTTTCCTTCATATTTGGCATGGCGTTCAGCCCATTGACATCCCCCATTCAGTCGTTTGATCCTGACATCATCAGATCCCTAGAGGCTGCGTTTCATTTCTGTTGATGCATCCAGGTTTTGATTCCAAGTCCTGCATGCTGATTTGAACATTACAAACATAACATACAGTCCTGTGCAAAAGTATTCATATCATTTGAGCTTTTTTATATTTTGCCACATTACAACCAAAAACTTAATTGTAGGGGTTTTTTTGTCATTGACCAACCCAAATATATATGTGAAGTGGAAGATAAACAATACACAGCATTCAGATTTTTTTTCATGGATGTGTACTCGGCACCCCTGAGTCAGTACTTTGTAGAACCAACAATTTGTGCACTTAGAGCTGCAAGCCTTTTGGAATTGGTCTCTACCAGCTTTGCAGATGTAAAGACCTAAGTTTCCCCCAGTCTTTATTTTTTGATACCTGGTCAGATTGGTTGGAAAGTATCTGTGAATGAGTTTTTAGGCCTTAACGAAGGTTCTCAATTAGAATTAAGTTTGAATGTTGACTGGGTCGTCTAAATGTATGAACGAGGCTCGGTCGTTTTATCTCTGGCCGTATGATTAGGATAATTTTCGTGCTTTAAAGTAAACTTCTGTCTTAGTTTTTTTGCAGCCTGTAACAGGTTTTATTTGAGGATTGCTCTGTGTTTTGCCCCTTTCAACTTCCCTGACCTGCCATGTTTCACTGCAGGATCGGTGTGTTTAAGGTGAAGTGCAGTGATGACTTTTTCACCATGCATTTAATATTGGTTTCACTTGACTACAGCACCTTCTTCCACTTCTTTGCTGTGTGTTCTATGTATACCAAACTTTAAACATTCTTTTATGAAGTTTTTCTTCTTACCATGCCTCTATAAAAGTCAAACTTAATTATGTGCAATTAATAATTGTCCCAATTGGTTTCACTGGATTTTATTTACAGATTTTTTTTTTTTTTTTTTTGCATAAATTTTTAATAAAATTTAGGACTGGTTGTAATGTGGAAAAATGTCAAAAAAGTTAAAGTGGAATGAATGTTTCTGTACCCCTGAGCCAACATTCATCCTTTACTTTATTGCAGCTGCTGTTCACTCTCACCATGCAGCTTCTGTGCAACATCATGGCTTCCTGCATGAACCGATCCATCTATCCCACAAACTCTCCATCAGTGTGTTACACTTTCCACTGCTTTACTTCACTCTTTAGTGTTTTTTTTTTTTTTGGTGGTCATTTGCTGTACTTCGTAAAATGATTAACAGCAGAGGAGAAATAAAGGTTCTTTCAGGATGAAACTACATAAAAGCTGCCGTGACCCTTTGAGGTGCCCCAGCATCTTTTGCTCTTTCACCCAAACTGCTTTTCTGCTCGTAACATTGGCGGCAAATGTTTCTAAGTCTGTTGTTTCCATGTGAACTGCACACCGTTTGTGCACTAGCTTTCAAAATGCTCTTTTTTTTTCTTTTTTTTTTCAAATCTGTGTTATTGGGCACCATCAAACATGACGGTACCTTCAGAGAAATGCCACTTGTTCATTAACTCATTATCCAGAATTAGTTAACCCCCTCTTTCTTTAAAGCTCTGCGTTACAACTAACCACAACACCACACATGCTGCCTGAAGCTCCATCCATCTAACTCCCGTGAATCATTCAAATATTTGTATTTTCAGCAGCAATGTGTTGCGTTCTGTTTTTCTGGTGTTTCCACTTTTTTTTTTTTTCCCTCACAAATGAATATGTACTCTGTTTTTCCTTTTTAGATTAACAAAAATATCTTAAAGGTCCAAATGCTAGATGTGGTGAAGGTAAGCCAAAGTCGGATTGGAAGCTTGTTTCGGTCCGGCTGCTTTACCTACCCTTCACTGTTTTTACCCAAGCTGCTCTTCTTTTTAAATTCAGTACTAACCAAGCTTTATTTACTGAATGCGCTTCAGAATGGGAAAAGAAAGACAAACCGGGCTGTTTACTTGGGGGGTGTCCTACTGTTTAGGCCAGGCTGGTAATTGAGAGCGATGTACGGTGGCGACAATTAGCACCTGACTAAGTAGCAGCATGAACAATAAAGCTACACTTCTGGCCCTTGCTTCTGCATGTGGTGCGCCTTTATCTCTTCCCCCTGCAAACACTTTTCTCTTTTCTTTCTTTCCCTTTTTTTTAACCCCCCCTCATTTCCTCCTGTTGGAGTGTGCCTGTTTGCCTGGGGCATACTCTGAGACTAACACCTGCCGCACTGGAAGACGTCTTTGTCATCTAAAGCCTTGTTTGAACTGCTGCACTGGGGACCAATGGGAGTGCAGGGCCATTTAAAGGGTCCCTTTTTTATCTTTTTGCCCTTTTTTTCGATCTTTCTTCTTTCCTCCTAAAACAAACGAGACTGCAAGGGGGTGGGGGGATAAATGTGTGGGTTCAAAACAAAGAAATATATACATTCAGATAACAGAAATCCTCTTGATTTAGGATATTTTGCTATAATACCGTTCGCTGTAAATTTAAATCTGAGACAAATGCAGCTGTAGGCATGGCTGGTATAAGATCCTTACAGTTCAACCTGGAGTAAAAATACCATTAGTTCTTGATATTTAACCAAAAATGTATTGCTTATATGTAGTGAATTGTTTTGTTCAAGAGAGTAAAGCATCAGGTATTCCTTCTGCTGCTAATATAATTGACTATTACTGTTAACGGGCCAGTTACTGGCAGACTGAGTGTTTAAGAATGTGAAGTTTTAAAGCTGGTCAAATTTGACATCAGTTTCACAGGTTAAAGTCAGAGACACCACAAAAAATCCTGGAGTGATCAGAGTTTTCTCCAGAAATATAGAGTCATAGGGAAAAAAAACAGCACTGCCTTTTCCCCATTTGTTACTGCCAGTCAGCTGGCTGAAAGAATGTTATCCTTTTATTATTATTATTATTATTATTATTTCTTTAAACTGACAGAAAACACCAGTTTGGGTGCTTGGAAATATTTTATACATTTTATTTTTACATTTTAACTCTTTCACACCTGCAGTTGTGAAAGAGTTAAAAGAAAATAGTGTAGTCCTTTTCTTTCAATCAGCTGACTGGCAGTGCACAGCATCAAATGGGGTGTGGTTCAGGGTTGCATTACTTTATTCTTCATAAAGCCAAAGAAAACTGATCAGTCTAGCATTTTCTCTTCCATCTAAAAGGATTTAAAGTCTTTGATGTGTTGGAAAACTTCAGTAGCTTTCAACCATAATTTTTTTAAACGTTTGTACCAGTAACCAGTACTTGTTGAGCGTGTTCTACCTTAAACAACTTTCTTTTATTTGGCCAGATGTCTTTACGGTAGATGTGGGTTTTTTGTTGTTGTTTTTTATTCACTGCTGGAATGAACGTCTTCCAGTGAAGATTATAGGAATGCAAAACTTCCCCGGCACACAGCATCAGCCAAGCTTGTCCCTCTTTTACATTTAAATGCCGAATTTTCAGAAAGCAGTTTCACCTCCCCTCCTGTAGCCCTGCACAATGCTCACACCCAGCGTTCCATCCTCAGCCCGGCCTCCTCTCCCAGCGACCTGCAGCGCTGGATGCTGCTGGTGTCCACTGTGCTGCCTGTGTCTGTTATTCCTGCCATCTGCCATTCCTTTTAGCCGCTGCAACTTGAGATGCCTCGGAAAAATGGCAGGAAATAAAAGGATAGGAAAGAAAATAGGCAAGCAGATGCCATCTCAACAAAGCAGAAAAGTTGTTTAAACGGGCGGAGGGGGGAGGCCCCCCCAGTAGTTTGGATTTGGTCGGGGGCGCAGCGAGGAAGTCGATGTTCACAATACTTGATTGTCCTCAGCGGCATTATTACCGTTAGTCGTCCCATAATCACTGATGGGAACTTTTTTTTTTCCGATAAACGACAAGGTGCTACAATGGAAAAGCTCTAATATTCACAATAAGAGTGTAATGTGTAATTTTGTTTTCATTCAGAGCATTTTGCCATCACGCTGTGAACTGGATGCTTTCCTTTAAGCTGGAAAGGTGGCCTTTCTTTTTGCATTATATAAGCAAGCCAAGGGGGGGCGAGGAGGGGACATGGGCTTTTCTTTTAGCAAGCTTTGCTTTTCACCAGCATGTGGAAAAAGAAGCATGTAACTTTTATAATGGGCTGTCTAATTCCAATTAACTTGAGTTGAAATAATTCAGATCCTAACCAGTGTTTATTTTTCTTTTTGCAGCTTCGATTGTAGCTTTGTGAATGTTGGTGAAAATCCCATGAACTTGGTTTAATGAAGAGTCAGATGCATGACAGGGCATGCTGGGATGAACATTGTACAGACAGTTTGTGTGAAGCTGCTAAACTTCTCTTTCTGCAAACTCTTCATCCATCTCTCTGCTAGGATCCCTCACTGGCAGCGTGAGCCCCGAAGGTGGAAATCCGATGGCGGACTCGGCCGAGCAGGTGTCTCCCACCCTGCCTCGTTCCACCAAACAGAGAGTTTCGGGAAAACTCCGCAGATCAGCGAGCGCTATAAGCAAATCTTCAAACTAAGCTCTTCAATCTGTCCCCCGTCCTCAAGAGTGAAGCCTTGAATCTGCTGTGGAAGAACCTCAAACGCCCTGCCGGGACTGCAAGATTGTTATATTTTTGTCGTTTTTGTTATTTTGTGTCGTATAAACATTAATTTGAGCGTGGTGTCATTTTTAATTTAAGTGGCTATCGATGATTTTTGTCTCTACATTTCAGTTTGCTTTGCTGGCTTAATTGAGACAGGAACAAGACTAAACAATGTCCATCATAGGAAGACTTAAGAGTCTTAATGCAATCTGTGATCCAAGTGTGACTTTTATTCTAAGACTCTAGAGCTCTCTGAAAGCGCTAGAAAAACTGATGTTCTTACTATAGTAAGGAAATGGGAGACTGCTTCAAGCTGTTTCATTGTCAGATAATTCAACACTTTATGTAAAGCACTGAATGACAGTTTGTGCTAAACTTGCACAGGAGATTGGTGTCCTTTTAGATATTTGTCTTTTACCTCTTTTTGCACCCGCCACTGCCTTCCTACACCAGTGATTCCACATCAGGTGAGGTCTCAAGCTCTTGTCCTCCTCTGTAGCACCAGTTCATTCAACGTTTGTGGAAGACTGATTGCATTTTAGGAAACTTTTGCCATGCACTACCACACCTGGGCACATAGTCTCTGTAGTGTCAGAGTTGTTTAGTTTTTTTTTGTTTTCTGTTTGCTTTCTTTTCACCCCATCATACAATCGATGGCATCCTTCTAACTTGAAATTAAGTTTTATTTTTTTTTTTTACCATTCTCATTTTCCACTTTAAATGGATTCCAATAGATTTTGTCACCGTTTGATTTATGCAACTCTGCTGGAATGAGAAAAGACCACGTTTATAATCGTTATATGATGTCATTAACCTGGGCTTATGTCCGGTAATTGGATAAGTTTCCTCCTGTCTCTTTCCTCCGCCATCAGTTTGCCTTGTCCTGTGATGACACTGACATTCCAACATTCCCAGCCTACCAATATGTTTTGCACTCGCTCATCACTAGCATCGAATGTTCCTCTTTTGTTGATTTTGTTTGGGATTCAAGTTGCTTTCATTTGTTTGTTTTTTGTCCTTCTGCATTTGCTAAATTGAATGAATTGATTAATCATTTTGTTTTTGTAATATGAATCCTGTGCTGTTTAGAGGAAAAAAAAAACCACCAGACCCTCAGGTGAAACTTTACTGCGTGCACTGGTGTGTGTGCGTGTGTGTATATGTGTGATGTATGTGACGGTTTAGTGTTTTCATGTACTCGAGGCTCTCTTATGAAGCTTCTCACAATACCTGTGTAATAAGAAATGCCGGTAGATCTAGAGATGCACCAACATGAGCTTTGTGGCTGATTTTATCACATCCAGATTTTTCTTCAAGATCTATGATACAATAGCCTTCAAAGTATTTTTTCTATTCTTCCGGCTTTGACCGGTTGCTGTAAAACGGGTCTGAAGTTTTCTTTTTTTTTTTTCTTTTTTTTTAAGAAAGGCCAAATGATTGAGTTGACATTTAAAACTGGCTTTTCAGACTTAAATTAGCAATTAGCACAGTTGGTACAACTAGCATTACCAAAACGACAGACTCCATGCATATTTCAAGAGACTGTAGATCCTTAACTCAGATTTAACAATGCAGCCAGCTTATAAAATAAGATGATATACGTCTGGTTCTTGAGAATTGGATTATGTTTTACAATTTTTTTGGAAGGAAAAGCTAAAAGTCCTGTTTCTCTCATTTTCATTAATTTCAAGCTGTTTTAAAGAGTCGCTCTTTGCTATAGAATAATCCGGTTCAGGTTTGAGCAGTCGTTTATTAATAAAGTCTAGACTCAATAAAAACAGTTAAATTGCCCTTTATTTATCACCAATGAGATGATTCAAAGTAGATTCTAGCTTTAGCTTTGCTAGCAGCTAATTATTAGCTAGTCGCAGTGTTCTGTCATTCCTCTTAAATCCATTATATTCAGTCTGTCTATCTGCCACATATTACTACCTGAGTACCTGCTTTCTTCACAGCTGGTTTAGCCAAATGTTATTGGTCACCCTGACATCTTTATTAGGCAACTCTTTTAACACAGCATCTGAAGAACTACTTCCTTTTTAACTTCAAAATTAAATCTGAAAACATATGCACTGGGGGACTCGTATAGTAATTGTTTATTCTTCACCGTGAGATATTCTGATAACACTTGGATAATGCTACTTAAGACTGGCTTCACTGGGAGGAGAAACAGTGTCATTTTAATATACACAAAATCTTAATGCCCAGCTGCAAATACTTTCCAAGTCACCACATCAATGACAGACAGTGGCTGAAATCTCAAAAGGATAAAACAAGCAACTTTTCTATCTTCTATTTAGCCTTCCTGTTATCTGCTGAAAGGTTTGCACTCTTGCACTCTCTCTCTCTGCTTAATATAGTGCAAAGTCCCTTATGTCTGTGCCTCCTATGACTTCATTACTAAAGAACTTATCGAGACTGAAAATGGCAAATTTTGAGTCTTTGTTCAGTAACAGCATCTGCACCAAAGTGTGGTGTTGCTAGATATGGCCCACTAGAAAATAAGGTTAATTTTGATGGGCTGCTTCAGCTGAAAATTGCTGGAAAAGCTCATTTCTTGGTGCTTCTCTAAATCTAAGGCTTCTTTTTCCACCGTGTTGAACATTGTCTGATCATCTCATTGGTATAATTGATCCTTCTCCTCCATCATCTCTAAACATCCATGTCTTGTACCTCCCACAAAAACAACAGATGGATTTAGGATTTTTTTTTTTCCCTTAGCGTCTTGCTCCATCTTCATCTTAGAATGGAGTGTAACCAACTCATGCTCTTTCCCATGATCCTCTCTGTCTCCATGTGTCCTCCTGAGGCCCCGGCTGCTTAGGAGGGGTTTGAGTTTGGGTTTAGGTGGCGTGCCAGAGCTGAACTCTCACCAGACCTCTTAGCAACAGCCAGACCAGCAGCGCTCACAACCTGCACGCTCATGGTTGCCATGGCAGCCAGGTGTCCAACCCCCACCCTTCTTTCCCCTCCACCCTCCAGCACTCACTGTACACTCACACTTTCTGAGAGCTCCACCCAAGCTGCAACACTATCCCCATCTGTTGCACTATTATGCCTTACCGTCTTTCTCCAAGATCTCACCTCCTTTTGTTTGCTCAATCCTACTGCAGAATATGGGGAATCCAAACATCAGGGGGTCTCGCAGAAGTGTTGTTGTGCTTTTTATTTGGTTGTCTTTTTTGAAGAATGTATGAACATATAGGCCTGGATCGCAACTGTGGTTTTTGTTTTTCCCCAAAGTCTCTCGAAGGAAAAACCGGCTATGTGGATCTAAAGATTGTAGATTGTAGAATAATGTGTTTTAAAGGGATGTTTTACTCCTCTTTTAGTGGCTTAGTCGCTGGAGATGTTCGGACCAAGATTGTGTGTCTTATTTGTCATATTTGTGAAGAAAATGAGTTAGTTCTTAGACGTGTTATTTTTCTCTTCTCGTTTTAGAAATCCTTGTACATTGTGTCAATTTCAGGGGCCTCATTGCCCTCTTAATATAAATATATTAATGCCTGTAATATAATCTTTGTATAAGAAAGCAAGAAAAGCTTGAAATTTTCATTATTTGTCAACATATCAAAACTGTTTTTAATGAGCGAGGTCCTGCTATCTTCACTGGAAATGTGAAAATTTAAACATTTCATTAAATCGTTTTTAAAATTCTATGTTTTGATGTGTTTCTGACTGGGAAGTTGCTAATGTAGGTTTTTAATCTGTGATGCTGCTGTCTCCGTGGGCTTTCTGACCCCAGCCCGGCTGTGCCATCAGCAGCAGGGGTAACCTGACCCTCCTCCCATCTGTCTCCCCTGCTGCTCAGACCTACTTAGAGGAGGCCTGCGTAATGGAACCTCACCAGGAGGTACAGGTGCAGCGGCTGCAGCACCTACAGGTGCCCCTACCTCTCCTGGGCCACATAAAGGCCCACGAAAAAGCACTTGACCATAATTGGAGCCCTGAATCTGTATGTGTGTGGGGAATAATCCTAATGTTACCTAATTTTCACCGGGCTCAGCGCTCGTCATTGACTTTAGATATGTTACAGCAGAGCAGGCTGACACTGTGATTGCTGCCTTGTATTATTTCATGTCTTTGTGGTCCATTCTCACGTTTCAAATATCTCTCCGTGTTGCCGAGGGAGATGCATGCTTGTTTAAAAAAAAAAAAGAAAAAAAAGTTTAATTTGTTTTCAGCAGGTGTGGAATATTAATAAAACATGGTTAATTATTGTAGAAATCAGGCCAGAGGAGGTTGAGGTGAAAGTATTTTGGGGTTTTTTAGCTGTTGATGGTCGAGGTGATAAAAGTCTTTCTCGCATTTATATTATTTAATAATGCAAAGTAATACTTGTAGGTACACATTTCACTGATTTGCATAATTTATTTTAACTTTTAATTTTAATTTATTTTAGCCAGATGATTCACAGGTTGCTTAACTTAACCACACCTAAATCTTCTGTGAAGTTATCAAAGATTTCTTAGAAAACATTAGCGAACAAATAGCAGATTAAGACAGATCAAGGTAAAGGTTCTGGAGAAGTTTAAACCAGTGTTGAGTTATAAAGGGATATCCCAGGGTTAGAAAAGGTTTCATAGCATTGTTCAATATATCATCCAAAATCACAGAAGCAGCCAAGATATCCCTGGTAACTGGAAGAGCTGCAGAGATCCACATTCATAGCTGGCCTTCGTGGATGAAAGGCAACCAGAAAGCTGTTGACAGAAAGCCACGCAGTTTGTCGTGATCCATCTAGGGAACACAGCAGACATGGAAAAAGTTGCTCTGGTTAGGTGAGGTCAATGTTAAACTGTTTGACCTACAAGTAAAGCACATCCCTACAGTGAAATATAGGAGTGGCAGCAAAATGGTATTGAGGCACTAGGTAGGTAAGCTAAATGCATGGCAGAAGTCTTTATGTTCATTTACCAGCAGGACTGCAAAGCTATAATAGGGCAAAGATCAAAACATTCATGACTTAAAGTGCAGACCTAAATCCAATTTAGAATCTCTCAGATTATCTGCATCCAATCTGAATAAGTTTTTGTTTATTTTTTGTATTTTTTTACATGAAAAGTGGCAACATTTTAAGTTCAAAGCTGACAACTGTACCCAAAAATACTGGCCTTGCAAAGTCCTGACTTGAGGGAACTGAATTCCAAATCCATGCCTCTATTTATATCCATGTATATTTTCCTTTCGCATCGTGTTTATGCTCTACTCTACTGTGTCCTCTTTGGCTGAAATGTGACGAAATCTGAAAACCCCTAAGGACGCGAGCACATCTGCGAGACGCTTGGGAGCATTTTTAATGTCCTGAAATTTTGTCCACCGTTTGATTTTTAGTGCTGCAGCAAAAGTGCCACAACTTCAAAAACTTCGAGGCGTTGAAGTTTGAATTGACGCGTCTTACCTCGAGCTTTACGTGTCCTGTTAGATAGATCTAAAGTCAGTTGTGGACCTGATGAATCATAGGTAATCTTGCAACTCAGGAAAAATCAAACCCTGGGAGTTTCTTTCTCTCTTTTTTTTTTTCTTCAAGAAGCGGACAGATGTTTTACTGCTCCAGAGGTGAGCTCTGATCCACCACCTCCTTTGTCCGGCTGTCATGTCCTGACATGGTATTAAAGGCAGGAGGGGATTTATGATAAGGCTCTAAGTGCTCCTCTCCTCTCTTGAGCCTCTGCAGCGATGATTTACAGAAAAATCGCTCTGATGAAAGGGGGGGAACCGAATGCGGAGGTTCGGTTCCGACGTCAGTGATTCACGGGGAGAGTCTCCGGATGACGGATTAAACTTTCGAGCTTTTAAAGTGCAAAACCTACAAATGGAAATAAAATCTATTTGTTGCCCCAACTCGTAAATGACTCGGACATAAAGGTCAGACTTGACCCTCGTCCTATTCGGTTTTGAGTCATTTTTTTTTTAACAAATAAGTTAAATAAGTTTAAGAACTCTTTATTTAATCGTCCTGGTCTGCGCACATGATAAAGCCATCGATTAGAATAAAAGGAAATAAGGTAGAAATAAGTTTATGTAATTTCTTTAAAAAATCGGAATGTTTCTTTGCAGCAATCGTCTTCTGTTTTCTTTGGATTGTTGTGCTTTAATGTTTGAAGTGAGAAGGTACAGACACAATAAAAACGTAAAAAAATAGAATTTGGATTAGTTAAGTACGTTTATTCCTACAAATATATATAGATATATATTTTTTTTCTTAAAGGGAGTCATTTGAAAAAGTTCAAGCAGCCCGTGCGTCTTTTTGAAAATATTTTTTTTTTATTTCGATAGACACCAACGATGTACACATACAATCAAAGCGCTATAAAAGCCAACATTTAAGAAAAATAACTTGTCCTTAAAAAAGATTGCATCTAAGGTAAGAGCTTTACGTTTTTCTTTATTATTATTATTTTTTTTAAAACACAAGAGCTGTGAAGATTGATGATTAAAACCCGACCCACCACAATTATCACAACTAATAAATAAAAGACAGCAACCAAAACAAAAAAAAATTGAAAGACATTTGGCTATACGACATGTAAACTGCCAGAACGATTCACAGGGAAGAAGAAAAAAAGAAAAGAAATCACAACAATAAGTTACATAAAATAATTAGAATAAATAAATAAATATGATGGAAAAATATTGCAACAATCTTCAATAATAATAACGATGATGATGATGATAATAATAAATCGAATAAAATATGTGCCAGCATTCAAAATTAAAACAATCTATGTTGACTTTTTTTTAAGGCAGTTATACAGCAGGATTTGGATGTGTATGCAGGCTATTTAAGACTAGGCTTTTCTGTTCACTAAAGGCATTTGTGGTTCTACTAAACTGGGAAAATTCTTCAGTCACACTTTTTTTTCCCCCACCGAGACAAAGTTGATAAAGTTCTGTCCTCCACAAACCAGCGTAAAGCTGCAGTGATAGAGCAATCGCGGTCGGTGAATTCAACAGACTTTGATGGGGAGGGGGAAAAAAAAAAAAGATTTCTGAGATTTTTTTTTTTAAAGACATTTCTTAGGTCTAGAAGCTATCGTTGAGCATGTGCTGTGCTAGAAAAATACCCTTTAACAGTCAAACTAACGCTTTGTATTCATTTTCCCCCTCTTGATAAACTAATTTGAGAAATAAAATCTCAAAATAGGCCTATAAGTAAATTAAATATCGAGACAAGCATTCAACAATCACTGATTGGCATGAAAAAGACACCACTTAAACATCAAACAGCCCTGCCTTTCATTGGCCTAAAGTTATGGCAGTGGGCAACTTTTTTATCTTTTTTTTTTTTTTTAACCCAAAGCCACTGTTTTGTTTCTATTTTTTTTATTATTATTATTATTTTATTTTTTTTGTATTTCCCCCATCAAAGGCACAAGTTCTGTGTTGTCTTCAGCAGGCAGGGCGCACCGGCATTTGGAGCAGGATCACCTGCCTGTTCTCCGAGGGGTGGCACTTGTTTATGTGCCTGGTGAGCCCCGGTGAGCTGGGGAGGGTGGCGGGGCAGTATTTGCACGGGTAGATCTGGGAGGGGTGCATGAGGCGCAGGTGTCTCTCCTGGCCGGCCCTGCTGGTGAAACTCTCCCCGCACATCGTGCACAGCAGGCAGTCCACCGGGCTCAGATTCAGGGGGCTTTGGTTTGAGGCTTCCTCTGATGATGCTGCGGAAGAGCAGGAGGAGGAGGAGGAGGAAGGGGCGGACACTGGAGCTTGCTCGGCCGCTGCACGGTCGCTGGTTTGAAACCCGTGCTCTTCCAGTACCTTCTTTTGCAGGGCCTGGTGAGCCATGATGTGTTTTCTTAGGTACGCCTGCCGCTTGAACCTCTTCCCGCAAAACTGGCAGTCGTACGAGCCGTCTTCAGAGCCCGACTCGGACAACCCGGGACTCGGGGTGTCTCTGTCACTCATGTCTTTGGTTTCGTCGGAGACTGACTTGACGCCCAGCGGCTGCATTTTGGCCATGTCGGGTTTGACGCCCTGCGCAGGCGGCACCGCCGGCGCGCCGGTGCTGGTCCGCGGTTTGTGCCAGCGGCGGTGAGAGGCGAGGTTCGCCGGGCAGCTGAACATCTTGTCACACTCGGGACACCGGTACTCGACCCTGACTATACGGGAGCATTTGTGCTGAGCCAGGGAGAAGGGATCCGCGTACGCCTCTTTACACAGCTGGCACACAAACTCCCCTAAAGGTTTGGTTCCCCCGGAGGACTGCGCCCTCGGCTTCATCTCCACCGGCCCCTCTTTGATTTTCAGCCCGAGCACCGGAGAAGTGGTCACCTCGTCTTCAAAGTTGAGCTTTCTGATGGCTTTGGGTTTCTTTGAGGCGGCTTTAGGTTTTCGCTCTGCTCCCTCGGCGGCGGGTCTTTTGGTTGCGACCCGGTTGTTTGGTACTGATAGGCTGCTGCTGCTGCTGCTGCTGCTGGTGGTGGTGTTTGTGATGGCTGCGCCGCCCCGGCTGCTGTTGCTGGTGCCGATTTTCAGGTCCACCGGAGCGTACAGGAGGTGGTCCAAGCCAGAGAGCGAGGCTGCTGCGGGGAATGACTCCGCAGAAACGGGCGAGCCCAGATTGAAACTTCGCTCAAAATATCCCCTGTCGTGCTCCTTGCTGATGGGTCGGGTGGGGCTGTAGATGGCTTGGCATACCGCTTCTGGATTGCCGAACTGCTCCGGCTTTTCCAGCCTTGGCACCGGCGCGTCGGCTGCGACGAAATCTGGTGATACCGAGGCGCGGTCGGGGCTTGACGCCACGGACATCGGCGGGGAGGGGTCCGTCTGACTTGGCAAGGCAGCTGGGGTGTGTAGCTCCTGGAGATCATCCTCATCAGATCGAGTCCTGTAGGAAACATGTGCGGATTTCTTGTTTCTTTTCACCAGGAATCCTTTGGGCATCTTGGCGAGTAACAGCGGAAAGGCACTTCGGAGAGGTGGCTGAAATCTGGAGTATCCAGGTTGATTTAAAAAATATGGCAACACCAGAATTTTAGGGACTTTTTACTCCCCTCTATATCGATCCTTCTGTTGCTGAAATGTTTTCGTCTCCAAGGCATAGCTCCACTCTTTTTATGCCGGAATGATGCTATTGTTCTCGCCCCCCCCTGTTGCAGCATCCCCGACCAATGGGATGAAACCAAGATCCCAGTGGATTTTATTGTGGGAGGGCTCTGAGCCTGGGGTCGGTGGATTTCGTTGGAGGATGTGCAGATAGCTCAGCAGATGTACTGGCGGTTTATTACATTAATGCTGCACGCACAGCCTCCCTCCCCCGACCGAGGCACACGCCGGGACCCTCCTCTTTTTACGGTCTGATGGGCCCCTACACAAATGCACACGTGCCACTGCTTTGTGGCTCTCCTCTGGGGGGCCTCTGAATCGCTAAAAGGGAAATGTCCCTCGGTGCTAAAATCATCACGATTTAAAATGCTTTAAAATTTAAAATCAGAAGGTTGTAAAAATGCTCGCTTCATCTAAAAATTCCCAGAGATGTTGGTGAAATGTGCAGCACAAAAACAGGTTTAAAGTACACGTTCTCTATACCTTTGCGCCATCTTTACGCACAACCTTTACGCACACCATTTGCTCACAACCGAACATAGCAACTTTTATTTTTGTCCGATTTTATTTTATAATATAAGCCCTATCGAGGAGTATTTCTTTATTTTGAGGGCACGCGTCTGTCTCGGTAGTTTAACCCGACATATAAATCAGACATCTCGCTGCATACATAAGTAATAAGAAAGCCCTCTGGTCTTTGTGCACAATGGCCACGTCTGCGTGTGCGTGGATATCTTTTTTTTTTTTTTTTTTTTTTTTTTATCGTTTCAAAGGCAAATTGACCTCTTAACTGTGAAAAAGGACTCGCAGGCAATCTGGGCCACAGCGAGACGCGTGCTGGGCGGAATCAGCGCTGCAGACAAAGAGGAGGGCAGCAGCAGCCAAAGCTTGTGATGGGACATTCTGCACTGATATTTAAACCCGGCGTTGCCTCTACTTGTAGGAAATATATTGTTTTCCGGAAGATCTAAAGTTTGTATTATTATTACTGTAGCTGTAAAATAAGCAAAAAATAAATAAAGAGAAAAAGTTTTCAAATTTGACAAATTTTAAATGTTGTAATAAAAGTGTTTAACTTAACTTGTTTCTCTTCAAGTACAGGCCCTCTTTGTTCTCTTCGCATTTTGCACATTTGCCTGAGTTTCCATTTATTGCCTAATAATGCGGGCCTATATGCGACAGTGCGCCACTTGGAAGAGGGCGCATTCTTTCCCCCTCTTTCAGTGCGCAGACCAGGGAGGAATTAATCTCCATCGTCGTTCATTGTTCCCCTCATTTGCATAAAGCTGCAGTATGACCAAGTCAAATAATTACACAATCGAAGCTGAGCCGCAGGCCTGCAGCCCCCCTTTCAATAGGCCTCTGTGTCCCAGAGCCTTCTCTCACCTGCTTGAAAACACACCGTTATGTTGGTTCTGTTCGAGCTAAATTATACATTTGATCTGGGCTGACTAAATACTCATATTTAAGAATTAAAACTTAATGCAGCTGGGGATACTTTATAAAGTAGAGGGGGGGGGGGAGTTTTAACACGTTGATTTAATGGGATGGATATCTATTCTTTAAGATTTGAAGATGCTTAACCAGTTAGTAACTTAAAATAATTTGCTTTTGCTTTATTTTGCTCCTGTTGTTAGTAAAATGCAACCTACATTTCCTGACGCCACCTTCGCTTCCTCTGCTCCGATTCTTGTTGTTCTTCAACTCTGCTCGTCTATTAGTCGTGGTTTGTTGGGACTACAAGCTTTGATGGCATTTTAACGAGTTCCTCTTTCCCTCGAGATAATTTCTGTGGGGCGCGTGGGCCTGTGTTACCGGCCTCGCATGCGCGTGTTTGCTCAGTGGCGCGTGCTGCCCCGCGCGGACGGGAAGCACAGGCGCCTAATTAGCATACAGCTGCAGCCGTTTGTTTTCACTGCAGACTCGGCCATATTCTCCAATACCTCCTCACTTGCTTTAAGATTTTTATTATTATTATTATTATTATAGTTTTATTCTAAACTTTATGTTAAACCCATTTAACCCATCTTGTTAAATGGGTTTTACAAATACCTTACAATTAATTATTGTTGAAAAGCTGTTTTACTTTAGTAATTCGATTCAAAAAGTGAAACTGATGTTTATAGTGACAGAAAATGACACATTTAATGCGGTTACTTCCAGTCTTTTACAGGATTATGTCTTCTGGTAAATGAAAATTCAAAATGTATCCTTCTAATAAATTGGAACAAAACTTCAGACCGGGTTAAAAACTGTAGTTTTGATACAACATGTTAATGATTGTCCAGCAAATAGTTACTGACAGCCCCCACAGGGAGGATGAACCACTAAAGGTCAGTGGCGAAGCTGGATTGTTCAGAGTGTGAGTATATTCACTGAAAGTTTAGCGGAAGAAGAAAGTGTTGTTGAAAAAGCTTGAGCACAGCCTAGAGAGAAGTGTTAATTAAAGCCCAAGAGGTTGGAGGCATTACAAGGCATAGACTGGAGTCACTGCTTCAAGAACTAATACACAGAGACATGGGTGTTTTGCATGTATTGTGTTAAGCCACTTGTAAGCCTGAAAAAAAACAAGTCAAGTTTTTGGACCACTGTTGCCCAGTGGTCCAAAGTTCCCTTTTCAGATGAATGTACATTTTTATATTCCATTTATAAAATCGAGGTTCCAGCCTGTTTGAGGTCCTCCATCATCTGCAGTTTTGTCCAACTGTGTCTTAGCAATTTCCAAGTTATGTTTCCATCATTGCCTCCATGGGATGCTGTGCACGACATGGATAAACTTATCAGGAGGCCCACATTCTTGTATAATTTGATTTATGTGTTTATCAATATTGAAATTTTGTGTTTTTATTATCTGTAAGTCATAACTACTGAAATGAAGAGAAACAGAATCAGTTAAACACATCTCTGTAAGTTTCTGTTTTACCGATTTAATTTCTGACATAAAGTAAGTTTTCAATGATCATTAAAAATACATATTTTTCAAGACTAGACCTACTTCTAAACTCCTGTGCAATTTGCAGATGCGGCTCATACTGTTACGGTCCGATGCTTGAAGAACCGTCAGAGAGCAGAAGTTACTTCATTGCACCACCTACAGGAGGAAGAATTAATCTTGGGGACAACAGGAAAGTTCTCCTCCTGTGACTGAAGGTTTCCACACAAACATTTCTGCAAACACCATGCTGTAGACGCTGTTAAACATTAACTTCAGTGCAGCGGGGATGCCTGTTCTTACAGAAGCGCTCTGCTTCCCACATGAGTGATTGCCTCCATGTGCTGCGCCAAACTGAGACAATTTGAAAGTGCAACAGGACATGACTGTAATTGGTGCTCACTACAGGACCACTTTCAATGCTCCGTCAATCAATTATTGTAATGGATTATCTGAGGTCCTATTCTGGCTGCTCGTAATCTGATACAGGGCTCTTTCAGCACCATGGAGAGAGCCAGCGAGGGATCCAGATTTAATCACGCTGGCTTTGAACACAGCACAGCCTCGGCCTCAGCCTTTGTCCACTCCAAAACTAGGAGTAGAAAAGAGCCAACTAAGGAGAAACAATGGGAGTGTAGCACAAAAGCTCCAGACTGTAATGAACCAATTGGTTTTTGAGTATAGTTTTAAAGTGCAATTAGTCTTGTTGCACGGATGGACAACACCTCCAAATGATCTAACAAGATTTTGGAGCCAAACTTAGTCAAATTCTTTTTACTGTTTTCAACTGTGATCAATACATCTGTTCTTTCAGTTAGCTTACTGTCAAATAGTATAGCTTCTTAAATCACATTTACAAAGCCCTGCAAAAGTATTTGCAGCCCTAGACCATCTTGACATTTTGTCATTTTAAAACCACAAATCATATTGTCTTTTATTGGAATTTTAAATGATAAACCAACATGAAGCGGCGTGTTTTTAGAAAGCGGAAGGAAAAATGAAACAGGTTTTCAAAAGTTATTTAAAATAAGAATGGGGGGAAAAGAAGACTGTCTAGCTGGTACTACAGAGTCAGTGTGAATGTCAATATAAATCCACGTTCTTTGTAGAACTCAGGAGTTTGTTAGAGAAAATTAGTAAACGAATTGCAAAGTTTAAAGCAGTATTAGGTTATAAAACCATATTATTAAATCTCAGCGAGAACTCTTGAATCTATTGCCTGAAAATAAAAAAAATATGATTTAACTAAAAACCTGCAAACACATGGCCACCCAAACTGACAATCTGAATAAGGAGAACCTGAAAAATCCCAGAGAGAGGAACAGCCAAGAGGCCTCTGGTAAGACGGCAGGATCTGAAGACACACACAAACCCACAAGAAGAAAATCCTTTGCATATCACTGATGAAACATGATGGTGGCAGCATCATACTGGGGCTGATCTTTTTCATCAACAGGGGAAGCCAGTTAAGAGTTCACTGGATGAACGAGCAAACGTTTCAATCTCTAGATATGACTGGAAATGTATTCCAAAAGACTTGCAGGCTTTATTGGTTCAAAATATGGTTCTAATTATTGGTTCTGGGGAACTGAACAAATCAATTAGATTGCTATTTTTAATGAGTAAATAAAAGCTATGTATCCTATTTCCTTTCACTGGTATGTGCTACTTTTTTCTTTGTCAAATATATAAAGTCCCCATAAAACAATTTGTAGCTGTAGCATGATGAAATGTCAGATATGATCACTTTTGCTAGTGATCATAAATTCACATAAAGTCTTGGATGTATGTTAATGTTTGCTGTATTTCTATTAGTTTAAAAAGAAAATTCAAAACTTTTCGTTGAAGCATGATTCATATGCTTGATGTTGTTCCTTTAAAACGAGGAGCATAAACAAGCTGTATTTGCAAAGGGCCTCTTAAGATAATATACCGTTGCTGATTTTCCTTGTTGGTTTTTGTAGGGTAAAGAAAAAAGGTGGTAATTTTCTGGAACTTTGCATGAATAATTTAAAAGTGGTGAAAAACTTGGTTTAGCTTCACAACCTAGAAAAAGACTCTTGCTTGTATCTCTTGATATTTCTCCACAGACCATTACTTCCCACTTCCTCTTCTGATGGTCTTTGCAGGCCGTTCACATCAGTTAACTGGAAGTTTGGATCACACTTTTTCCCTGATTTCAACAAAGGCCATGGAAGACATTTGTGGGCAAACTATGGAAATCCAAAATATTAAAATACAGTCTAACTCCAGCTGTAAATAAAAGAAAAGTCAGCACTTGTAAGAGGTTTGCTGCGGCACCAAAAAAGATCAATGGGAAAATTGCCTGTTTGGCCATCAGAGCAACACAGAGGTCACTGTCTAGACTTTAAAGTGTACTTTAGAAGGTTGCCCATGAGACCCAGTTGCTGTGAAAAGCTCTGCAAAGTGCTACACCTCTGAGCTTAAGGCTAATGGACCACATGGACTTGACTTGACTGGGAATGTCCCTGATGTCGTTGGTACTTCTGACAATTATGCAGATCATTCTTTGCAGACAAGGACATGTTTTTTTTCATCCTTGAAGAACATTTCTGCAAAAGTACTGTGCTGCTCTTTTGGCCTCTCTCTAAATGAGCAACATCTGAACTATAAACTGAAGTGCTCTTTTTTTTTCTGCTAACAGAATATGGAAAATGTGTGTGCACGTTCACCTGAACAAACGCTTCAAAGGGACAACAATAGACCATCCTTTATTCTGAGACGCCTCTAGTTGAGGAAGAAAAAAAAAAGAAACAGATCTTCCTGCAGACCGGGCATATCAGTCGCTTGAGTCCCAGGGGCATGTTTAGCCCTAATTTCCTCATCAGAAACAGCAGAGTGTCTCTCGGTAATCTCTGCAGTCCATTGGTTGTTTGGGGTGGAGTCCCCTGTCAGAAAGCATGCCCTGGAATGTTAAACGCTAATTCACCTCTGAGCTGTGGAGGTGGATAAAGTGATTGTTCTATCTGGGAGCTGATTAAAACAGGCTCTAGCCCATCTCCCCCCGCTGCGCTCACCTCTGACGTCCATCACATTCATTTCTGTATTCATGAGTGGATGAGAAAGCACAGGCTGAGCGGCTGCTGTATTACGGATAATAAGGCCAGCGGGCACCACATTCACTGCCACAGGTCCCCCCTCCTTTCCTCCTCCTCTTCCTCTCCCCACCCGGCCTCGGCTCATTCAATTACTTCACAAGAGTTCTCCGAGGCACAGCTGCACTATGGGGGTAAAGAGGAGCAAATTGAGGTACATTCATGTAGACACACACAGTACACACCTTCCAGATACAAAGACATGGAGGAGGCATGCACGCTGGATCAAGAGCAGCCTGCATATAAAGGATCTCACTGACAGGCATTTGCTTAGTAGTCAATACACTTTTCACACAAGTAAACAACAAAAAGAAGGTCCATCTTCTGTTTCTCTGTGGCTGGTAAGAGAAATGAAATCAAGCCCATTGCTCATGGGCTCCGTATATGAGGTTGCCATTATCGTGATGAAAGTGTGGACAGCAGCTGGATCATTGAGGAGCATGAAAGATGGACTCTGGCAGACCTAATGGGCCTTATCCTTTATCTGTTGACTAGTATCCGTTCATCTAAAGATGCATTAGGTCCATGTGAAAACCTCTGTTGAATTCACGACTATCTGCTGTTTGAATTATTCATAAAGTTATATGTTAAACAAAGCCTCAAAATGTGTTTGTGTTTCCTGGCTGCTGGCCATGGTGCTGAAGTTCTACCAAGCTGACTATGGCACCCCCCCTCCCACACACACACACACACCCACACACCCCCACACACATATATATATGTACATCTACATTTTCTTAAACAGTCTGATAAAACAGAAAAACGATTGCTCGTATAATATCCCTGACACTGTTTTAAAAAAGCTGTCACAAATGGATTAAAAATGCATACACTTTGCTGTTACCATGATATTTCTTTCTAAGAAGTCTCTGGATGAAACTGTCATCAAAAGTCTCTGCTAAAACATTGAGTCAGTTGTTAAGCATAGCACTACGTAAGTAATGCACAATGTTAAAGCTTGACTTTTACATGCACTGTTGAGCTTTGCATGCCGCACTTTGTAGAAATAATGAAAAAAAAAGTGAAAGTTCAAAGTCCTTTCGAACCTTAACACATTTTTAGCATTCTGTGAGTCTTGCTAATGATTAGCATGAATTGATGGTATATGTCTTGTCAAGGACTCTCAGCTCTCTGACTTTGACTGAGCCATTTTAACACATCAATATGCTGTTTTCTAAACCATGGTAACTCTGGCTGCATGTTTAGGATTGTTTTCTTTCTGGAAGGTGAACCTCCAGTCCTTATTTACCACCATCATCCATCATCCATCCATTTTGCCAAAACTCTTCCCCAAAGTTTCCCCATATCATGACGGTGCCACCGCCATGTGGCACCGTCACATGGTGCCACATGGCACCGTGTAATGTGGTAATGTGTCCAGAAGTTAGTTTTCTATCCCACATGGTGTTCTGCATGTCATGTTAAATTTTGGTATTTTATTTTGTGTTTACTGCATACCCTTCATGGCTTGTGGGAAACTGTGAACAAGACTTTTTTATGATTTTCTTGTCAACATTGGGTATCTAAATGTGTAAAAATACAAAATGCAGATATTTGGACTGTGTAAGTGCAGCCATAAAACACGTACACAAAGTGGAGAACCTTTTCTTCGCATTTGGTTTGGGAATGCAGGATTTTCCAAACAAAGAATTCCCAAAAATTGGCACACTCCTTCATTAGATGGCATAATTTGCATTCTCTTATAATTGTGCTGCTTCCTTGATTATTAAATGATCACCCTAATTAGGGAGCATAATAGGGTTAATCAGACTCTGCTCATCACACTTATTATTATTCCTGAAAAAAAAAAAAAAAAAGAAGGGAAAAGATACAGTACTTGATTAATTATATCAGCCTTTTCATCCGTTGGGCTACCACTCCTCCCTCCCCCCCCCCACTCTAAAATTAATATCATGTTGTAAATGGGAGGAAGGAGCTGGCCGGACACAGACAGATGAAAGATTTCACTCAAATTAATTAAGCACTAATTATGCGGCGGGAGTTGGGAGCAGTTTGCATAATGAGGCCTATCAAAAGAGATCAGTCATGGAGAGGAGCTGTAGAGTTTCTATACAGCCTTCAGATGACGCGAAGACGCCACTGCAGTGCTTGAAGAGGGCTGGCGGAGAAGTGGGAAGAGGGTTAAAGGACTTTGAGGAGTGTTTTTGTTGGTTTGTCAACATGCTGCCAGTCTGAATCCTCCTCGCTGGTGCCACGAACATGGATTATTCCATTCCTCATCTGCCCCGAGGCCTGTGGGTGTATTTTTTTCCCCTCTCAGCTTAAGAATCAGATAATGAATTCCCCTGTCCAGCAAGAGGCAATAAGAACACAATGTACCTTTAAGTTCAGGCTAATCACAAACAACCTGCCTCCACACTCCAGGGAGCTTTAAAGGCCCTAATCACCTCCCACTCTAATTCTTGTGGTGTCCAGTTATTGTAGATCTGGGACTACACTCCGGCTATCTCTTTAGACAATGGGAAAAGGGATTAGACAGAAACTCTCTCTGCCTTAATCACCTGTTTAATCATTGCCACTGTGTCGTCGGCTGAGTTACTTGAACTGATTTGTGCCGTAGCTGCAGCAATCATGCGTTGGCTAATCAGGGTGCGCGGCCCTGCACTGCCCTTAAAGGTCCCAGAGTGGAATTACAAAGACTATGATTAGTTAATCAAATGAAGAACCCAATGTCCTTTCTTTATTTGTGTATACACCTTATCTAAATGGAAATTGTATATCCGAGGCACTTCCAGAAGGACACATCTACATGTGAATGATCATCCTTGAGGCCTCGGCGGTGAATACCAAATGAGATCTTTCGCTTCCAATCATGGTGTTATGGCATTGTGGAGACTTTTGCATGTCTGAATGATATTTGTTGTCAGTGCTTATGTGAATGATGCAATCACTCGGCCTGTTGTGAAGTAAATCAGGAGGCACCAGGCAGCAACTCTTCAAATGGGCACAATGGTCTGCAGAACAATGTCAAGATTGTATTATTCTGAGAGAGGAGAAAAGAGCTCAAAGACAGAGCACAGTAGGCACATACAATATGCAAAATACTGCTTGAATCATAGTTAAAATGGTATTTCTCTTTTTTTTTTGTAGGTTCACACAGAGCTGGTTAGAACATCCAGAGATAGTACTGAAGTAAGAGTAGCACTGCTTCAACATTTTTACTCAAGTAAAAGTAATAAAGTAGTTTACTCAAGTATTGAGTAACTGATAATAACATCTGTTTTAATATTTTATAATTATATTACATTGAAAAGTATAATGTTATGTGCAAATTCTGGAATTTTAAAGACTAAAGCTAAAAAATAAAAAATAAACAAAAAGGTAATTATGTGTACACTTTAACAAGGTAAAGCACCTTTAATGACAGTGTGGTGTTACTGTGTACTCGATGTCCAACAGGTACAGATAGAAAACAACAAAGCTTTTTGTACAAACAAGAAGTCTCGCTTTAACATAACTGCAGGTTTGTGTCTGCACCTGGTGGATTTTTAAATTTGAAATCATTGAAAAACATTAGTCATGGAAATATGCCAGATTTAGCCACAATGGGAAATTTTCCCCTGTAGATGATTTTGATTAAAATAGATTTGTTCTTCATTCAGTGAGTAGAGGACGCAGAAATGCTACGGAAATTACAATAGCAGTACTTCATAATAACATTATTTAAGTAAAAGTACAAAAACAGTATGGTGTAGTAAAGCTACACCCAAAAGCAATTTTTTTTTCCTAAAAACCTACGGTAGTAAATGTACCTGAGTAAACTGCTGACCTCTGGGTTTTTGTTAGAATAGACATATGACACCGTTAAATTCTGTAAAGAGAATGGGATAATTTCACTGCTGTTAATTTACTTATTTACTTGTTTCTTCTTTTAAACTTAGTTAACAGATTTACCATTATTCATTTGATGCATCAGAATAAATTTGAATATTACTGCATCTTTTTTTATTTTAGAAAGGCAATTGAAAGAGTTAGATTAATGATATCCATTCTTTCCTTTGAATGATTATGGGCGACATCGTAATCATTCAGTTTCTCCGAAAATTAGAATATCACGTAATATGTGTACACATATAATTTATTAAAAGCTCTTGTGTGAAATTTGTCATTTTCAGAACAATCATCTGATTTATCTGAAATTGATTTTTTCCATAAACTAACTCAAAGTACATATTAACATCAATAAGAACAATCTGCTTTAAGATAATTAAATGTTTTCTGCACTGATAGTTTTACCCAACATATTTAGCATATGTTACAAATGAGAACACTTCCTTTCATTACCATCTGAGTGAAAATTAGATAGATTTAAATGGATTTTATATATTTCTTTCTGCATAGCCACCGCTTCTCTCCTTTCAGTCAGACATGCTGTTAGACATTGTTCCTAAAGAGAAAAAAATATCCCCCCATTCCTTTGTGGCAACTTCCTTGTAAGGCCAGCAGACTTGACCTGCTGACTCCTCCTGGAATCACCTATTATTCGTCAGTGACAGCAGCCCCTTGAAGGGTGGGTGGGTTCCCTGGAAGGTACAGGGTCGTGGACGTCCCAATCCATCTCTGTCTGCCAAGCGATTGATTGTGATTTAGCGCACAGGAGCAGGAGATGGTGGGGTTCCATTCTGATGAGCGATAGGTGGGAACCCTTTGACTCCCAGCACATGGCAAGCAGAGTCAGGGCTATGATGAGGGGTCAGAGCCAGCTGGTGGGGGGGGATCTGGGGATGAGATGGAAGAAACATGGGGGTTGCATTGATCACATTATAGAAGGTGTCAGGGATTCGGGACAAAGCCCCCAGACCAACCAGCAGAGTCTATCAGATACCCTATCTATCATCTGCCCAGCTTTGTGGTTAGCACAACGGTTGTTAGCTAATTGTTTCATCTTCAGGGGATCCATCATCAGGGAAGAAGACAGTGCACCACCAGTAAAAGGACACACGAGCAAGCTTTACTCCAGCTGGAGCAAATAAGGCTGCATTTTCCCCTGTAGATCTTCAATTAGATGATTAAGTGCATTCGCATTCAGCATGTTGCTTTAAATCAAATGTTTTTGTCTAAGGGTTGCAGTGAGGATGTTACATTTATCAGACTCACATTTTATCCCATATTTTTCTCTCAAATCCCTAAAGAAACAGTTTGCTAAGCAAACGTAGGCATTGTAACGTGAGAGATTGCTCAAAAAGTTCGTGGTGCATAAATACTTTTTCAAGGTACTCAATGTAATATTTGATATGTGTGTAATAATTAGACGAAAGATGCAAAATCTTTATCCTGTTCTTCACAGAGTCATCTCCTCGGCGTAGACAAAAAAGATTTCTCTTTAAGGACATTAAGTCCAGAAGCAGCCCCACTTCACTGGGTCACTCAGACAATCTAACTCCATCATCATCCAAAGTCCACTCTGTTTCAAGGCATTTTTATTCAATGAGTTGGTTATCATCTATTTACTCCATACCACCCAACCAGCCATCCATTAGCTGTTCTCGCTTATCCTTTTAGAGGGTTGTAGGGTGGGGAGGGTGCTGAGATCTACACACAAAGCCCTTTACTGACCTCTTTATTTTTTTATCATAATGGTTGTACACTTAGAAAACATATTGTACCCAGACATATCTTGAAATCTCCTGTTTATGTCGTAATTCAACGTGGCAGTGCGAGTGCTGGCGTTGCCAGTCACAGGAAGTGGTGTCAGCCAGGTGGATGAGGGGCCTGTAACCCGATCTGCTGTTGACAGAACGGGGACAGGTGCTCCCGGCTAAACTAATCCACATATGCATGCTCGACACAGGTCATCCATTAAGGCAGATTGATTCAAAGCTTTAAGGGGCCGTTCCTCAACAATCCCCGGCCCAGCCTTACCTTTGCTGTTGCCATGATACCAAATTGCAGTAATTCAGGATGGCCTGGATTGGAAAAAAGAAAAAAAAAAAAAAAGGAAAAGGAATGTCCACTCTGTTTGTGCAGCGATAGCGATGGAAACATTTTGTCACACAGGACATGAGGGAACATTTGGGGAGCAATTTATCTCTAAACTTCATGAAACGAAAATTAAATGACTGAGTGGGTTTTCAGTGTTAGATACCCGTGATGATACTCAAGCTTCACTCAACCCAAGCTGCTCACTGGGAAAATAATGACACCCAGGGGAGGATTGAGTGAGGCAACATGCGTGACGGTGCCGCATAAAAACCTCATATGTGGAAAAAAAAAAAAAAAGAAAAGCACATAAACCAGAAATCACTTTGATTCAGTGTTATTATCAAACGCACTCCCGGTGAGGAGGGACTCAAATGCCAAATAAAGGTTTACAGGCAGAGGCCAGGCAGCTGCTGCTCTCTGATTGGCTGAAAAGCTCAGTAGCAATCTCACCTGTTATCCACAGCCCAGTGCATGGTAAACACCCTGAGTGAGACCTGTGGGGGGAAGGAGCCCATCTGGTCAGCAGCATTAACAACCATCTCTTTAACAAAGGCGTCCTGCAAAAAGACAAAAATAAATAAAAAAGTAAGGAGAGGGGCACAACAGGGCACATTAGCCAATAAAAACAGGCAATGCGTGACATTTAGCGCCTGATGCAAGGCTTAGAGGAATACAGGTTACTCACTGTCTTTGCAGCAGCAGCCCCTGGCAATAAAAACAAAAAGGCAATCTCACAGAGCGAGAGGGAGGCTGTGCATAAAGCTGCCCGCCTCAGTTGATGATTCCATAATTTCTCTATAAAGTTAAAATGCAAGAAGGAAACAGCCAGAGTCTCCAAGCCATCCACATACAGTTGTTTTCCATTTTGCCGGACATCAAATTTAGAGAGTGTCATTATGCAGGAGGAGGAAGGACTCTGACAGCTAATTTACTCTGAAGAAGAATGGCCTGTAAACGCAGGAAAACATGAGGCAGAGCAGAGGAGAGGCAACCACAGAAGACCAAACAGTGCCACCTTGTGTTGAAGACTCTTCAGATTGACAAAACTTTCCTTTTGTTTCCTTCCCTAAAATGTGATTCTTTTGACTAACTTTTAAAGATCAGTGAGAGTCCTTTGGTCTCACCATTACAGATGGCCTGGTTCATGTCTGTTATTTTTATGTAGATTAGAACATCAATTAGTTTGTTTAAAAAAGTTATATAATTCATTACACAGAAAGTGATTCATTTAAAGCCTTTTGTTGTTGTTTAGTAGTTGTCATATTCACAGCAAATGAAACCTGAATGAAAAGAAGTTGTCTAAAAGTTCCTTGTAGATTGCTGTGCTGACTTTAGACTTAATCAAGTGAACCAACACCACCAGATGACACTGACTGTGGGGTCTTCACACTAGACTTCAAGCAATGTGAGATCTGTGCCTCTCCACTCCTCCTCCTGATTTCCAAAATAAATACAAAATGTTCTTTCATCTCCACAAACAAAAGGAAATCCTGTTTCTCCTTGGCCCAGGTGAGATGCTTCTGACATTGTCTCTGGGTGGTTAAACAAAAGAGATCAGACAGCTGCTCTGCATATCTGTGTAGTGTCCATAACCATTCATATCTTTTCCTACCACATTTTTTCCTTACACTAAACTTTCCTATAACATACTGTCTGAGAACAACCAGTAACCCTTTATGGCTTATGTTACTTGTTGCACTCCTGTTGAACAGCTGTCAGGCCAAAGCATAATATTTTTGTATTAGAAATTATTCTTTATTGACTTGATGTGATATTCTAATGTTCTGTTAAACCAGGTTGTGGGTTCTTATTCGCTTTAAGCCCCAACGATTTAAACTAACTCACATAAATCACTCAATGTGCAGTAAAACTACGTCGTATCTCAGTTTTGATTTTTGGATTGAATTACTGACATAACTGAGTGTACTCATAATATTGAAACTTATTTAGATGCACCTGTAGCTGGTCGATTGGTTCTATTTTTACAACTAGAAGGATAACGACAAAGTCTCTAAATGAGATCTGGAGAGGACAAAGACTGATTTTGAAGACAGAAAGGTTTGGGGTGGAGTTTGAACAGCGAGCAATGGGCTCTCTACAGCTGCTGGCACTAATGAGGATAATTACCCGTGTAATAACATTAGCCTATCTGAGGGAATGGAGGGGAAGGACAAGTGGTTGTGTTTGTGCGTGTGTGGGTGGTTGTGCATGCGCATGAACCGTGCACATGGCTCGCCTTCTATCTCACTTGTGGTCTCTCCCTCATTCCCTGAATCTCAATATCTCTTTGTTAGCCCACAATAATTGTATTTGGGCCTCATATCCGCCATATCAGATTCGAGTTTGTACAAGGTAATTAGCAGAGGAAGGGAAGCCTCCACACCAGGAGGACAAATGCCCCCATGACATCATTCTGGCTCCACTCAGGAGGGAAAGGTTTTTCTTTCTTTCTTTCTTTTCTCCCCATCTACTCATCTTCGTCTGCCTCTCCATTCAGCTGCTGAGAAAGAGTAGTGATGGAGGGCAAAAAATGTGAGCAAAAGTTGATGACACTGAAAAGGAGGAGAGCTGGGATTAAGAAGATAAAGAAACGAGGAGAGGTGGGAGAGATAAAGCAGAGAGAGGAGATTTGAGATGAGATGGAGGGCTGTGTTTCTGCAGCAGGCCGTAATCTCCAATCAGCTTTTACTAACAGACAGCGGGGGAAAGTTCCTCAGTGCTAATGCGGGCTGCCACTCGGAAGGAGCCGGTGTATCCAGCTGGGAGTCCAAGGGATGAGGAGGGGGGGGGATTAACTGGCACTCAGGTGGAGAGAGATAAAGAGAATCAGATGGAGACCCTGTGGACGATCACGCCCTCTTTCACTCCATCCATCACATTTTCTCCCTTCATTTTCAAAGAACAAATGTACATCGGCGCTCTATGCTTTCTGGGTGGAGTAGTGACAGCAGGAGGAAATGACAGCGGCTTAATTCAGGGGTGACTTATGTCTGATTGTAGCCCTCTTGGATTTGAATCAAGACTTTCTCTTCTTCTCTTGTGAATGATTTCATGACACATGTTAAGGAGGCAAAAATGATTTCACTCTATGGTTTGACAATTCTTAGACAGAACATCTAATTAAGTTACTTTTTCTTTTTATTTCTTTGGAGAGTTGTGTTTAAGGTGTTAAAAATGTGCATTAACTTAAGGGCTTTCCCTTTTTTATTGTACAATTAATTCAGAATAAAGGCACATTTTGCTAGCATGCATAAATGCATCCTCTAAATATATAGTTTTATTCCATTGAAATGATTTTTCTGCTCTAGCTGCATTTTTTTCCCACTTATCTTAAGTGTCAGTCTCAGCTGTTGCAAAATATCTCATTTCTCTACTCCCCATCCTGTTTTTTTGTTGTTTGTGATGCACAAGGCAATCAAACTTGCTGTGCTTGACTGGATGAAATCTGAAGCACATCAGCATAAACTGATATGCTTCAGATTTCATCCAGTTGCTTCTGACGTTTCAGTGCTGTGAAAAGTCTTTGCTTCCAACATATTTCTTGTTTTGGCTGTTCTTTTTTTGTTTCAAATCATCAAATAGTTCTTCACATCAAACATAGATCAGCGACATAAATACAAAATGTTTTTAAAGATTGTTTCATTCACCAAGGGGGAAAAGCGATCCAAACCAACTTGGCCCTATGTGAAAAGGTCCCGGGAGGATTTCTGGCTCATCCTCTTTTGGCAACAACAACTTCTGTCAAGTGTTTGTAAAACAGGCGATGAGTCTTACGACACTTTGCAGTGACGTCTTTGCAGAATTGCTTTACTTTAGCCACAGAGTTTTTGAAATCCTTCCTGAGCAGCTTGTGAAATAAAATCCAATTGTGAACTAACAAAGAAACAAAGACAAAAAACGTAAACAAAAAAGAATAATAAAGAAAGCAATCATCATGTAATGAGAGTCTGAGGCATTTGTGTATATTTTATTCTGTTCGAGAATGACTCAATAATATTCAAATGAAAAAATCTCATTCTAGTGACAATTAGAATGTCACTAGAGTGAGACAATTCTAGTGAATTGTCTCACTCACTAGAATTGAGACAATTACCAAGTCGTGTAAAACTTGGTCAAGCTTTTAATAAAAAGTAAAACATGACCAAGTTCTTCTCGTGTACTGTGAAGCTGTGTTATGTGCCTTTAAGAATAACCTCTGAGTCAATTCTCTTGGTTAAAGTATTTAGTTCTGACCCATTCTTGCCATGGGCTTTTATAAAATAATTAAATTAATGGCAGCTAATCTCCAAAAGCCAGCTGAGGGTCACTTCCATCTTCCTCTCACAAAAATAGACCAAAATGAGTCTCTATCCTTTTATGTAGCAGGTTCGTTGGTCTTGACAAAACAAATTGAGTTCAATAGTAGTGCATGACAAAATCTGTTTATATATATATATTTCATATATGTTACAGTATGAAAGATTAAGCATTATGGCTTAACAGTGTGCTTGTTCTAATTTATCCTAAACCACCTTGATCTGTGTCCAGCACATCCTATAAATACTTCATTGAATTAAGATCTGGAAAATATGAAGGCCAAGTCAAAACCTCAAACTCAATGTTGTGCTTCTCAAACAGTTCCTTCACCTTATTTACTTTGTGGCAGTGTGTATTATCCTCTTAAAAGAAGTTATACCCACTATGGTATTATGCTTGCATGAAAGGATGACTGTAGTTCACATTGTTGTCAGGAAACATCGCAGTCCTAGCACCTGTCCAAACAACAAAGAGCTTAGAGCTCTGTACTTTTTCCACTAAGTCTACCTCTTCCATATTTTGCATATTAAACGTAAAACTGTTCACTCACTTGCCAAATAATTAAATTGGGATATTTTAATCCCTTCTATGGCCAAAGGTGTGTAAAATCCATCACTTAGGCATGTAAGTTGATCTAAAAGCATAGAGGACTGTCTTTGCTTCAGGAAATCGGCTTCCATAATCTAGCAGCTGTATCCAAGCTTTACATCAGACATACAAAAGTGTCAGAGTCCAGCAGAACGAAGCACACCTCCACTGGACTCAAGAGCAGTGGAGACGTACTCTGTGGAGTGGTGAATTATTCCTCCCTGTTTGGCAATCAAATAGATGGGTTTGGAGATTTGCATGGATAATGTCATTTGCCTGACTGTATTAGTGCAGAAATTTAAAATTCTGCTCTAATGTAAAATTTAGTGCAGAGTGAATTAC
>CAEFZY010065087.1:0-12613 GCA_903066815.1 Brachyrhaphis roseni | reverse complement strand
AATTACCGTAACCATATCTACCATGGTAAATAATTACTGATAACTATTGTGAGTAGTTCCTAACATTAATATGATCAAGCAACATATGTGTATATATATATATATATATATATATATTATTGTTATAAAGACTGTATCAAACAAGTAGCCCTTCGTTTTACTCTGTACCCGTGAAGTAGCCCCCAGTCTCAAAAAGGTTGGTGACCCCTGATCTAAGTCTTTAGACATGATAGTCCAGTAGTCTCAGTTCCATTGGGGACGAAAGTTGCAACATTTGTTACATTTTCAGCAGAAAATGTGAAAACCCCTCCCCAACTGTGGTGGCGCTGCACCAAGAACCACAGAAGAAAACGGCATAAAGACTTAACACGTTTATTTTGGTTGCATTTACCCAGAATGCCCTGTGCCACAGACTGCTTCCTGGTATAATTTAATCTTCTATCAGATTAACTCAAGGTGTTAATGGACTGTACAAGACTATAGAATAAGCTCATGGAAAGCACTAATTTATTACTCTTTCCTCTTGCTTTATTATGGAGCAGGGGCACATACTTGATTTTTTTATTTTCAAAAGAAATCTTGCAAAATCAGGTTAAGATGTTTTTACTTTTACTTCATGTTATTCTCTTTAAATCATTTACTATCTTTACGGTTACAATGACAGAAAAAGAATAAAAAAACTCCTTAGAAATATTTCTCCTAACACATGCGCAAATTAGCTGACAGTGTGGCTGCTGCTTCAGCGACCATCTGAATGCAGCTTTACACTTCTACTGACCACCTGACCATGAACTGCAACAACTTTCAACCTTCTACATGTAACCCAAATAGTTCTTTTGATGAGAGTTCACAAGCATTTCATATAACATGATCAGCAGATGTTAAATTGTAGTAATTTTCCACCACAGTTATGCTTCTACTGCACCGCCTGGACGGCTGAAGTCTCTGTCTGTTGGTACCTCTGCTCTCAGTGACGGACTCTAAACCCTACAGGCTCGTCTCAGAGCCAGCAACACCCACATTCAGTGCAGACACACACTGATGTGTTTTGTAAGTTGGGTGGTTTCAGTTTTGTGGTGTGGGTTCACATTGTCAGAGCATAATGAAGACTGACTGCTGTAAAGAAAGCAGTGCTGTGTTCTGGTGGAAACCTGTAGACAGTGTGAAGCATCTGCATTAAAATGGCCTCACAGGCAGGAAACTGCAGCAGCTGATAGAACTTATCTGGACCATCAGGAACTTCAACATGTTAGCTTCTGCTGTGGCGAGGGAGGCTGCAGGAAGTCCAACAGCGTTCAAGCAGCAGGACTCTGAAAAGTGAGCTGTAGGGCGGTGGTGACATGGGAGCAGAGCTTGCTCCACATTGTTAAGAGGGGGACTAGGAGTTCACTGTCTGGGAACCAAAACTCTGATAAAGATTGGGATTTAGGGTGATATCAGAAAAGGAAGTGATCATGTCGGACATCGTTTTATTTTTTGAACCGCGCTTTTCCACAATTGCCTAAAGACAACTCAATACATTTCAACAATATCAAACTATTGTGCATTGCCTTGTTATACAGTAGCACTACTTTATCCAAGTGGCTACTTGAGAGGCACATTTGATTATAGGCAGAATTTTTAGAGTATTTATGTCTGTGTGCAGCAGTCATACACTCTGATGCTATGTGCATAGCAGAAACTTGATATCCCCTTTAAAAACACTAAGAACTGCTTATTTTAACAATTCAACACCAAATTTACCTAAACATGCATCAATAGACAAATGCTCTTGTGGGTATAGCCAATCAGCAGCACGGAAAATGAAGGACACTCCCGGATTGGCTGCTTGGTAAACACAAGCTAATGGCTAATGCTAGCATTGCTCCGAGGCATTTCAGTTTCACATTTACTTAAAGCTGAAACGATTAATCTGATTAATCGTGATAAATCAATTATTGAAATAATTGTCGACAAATTTAGTAATTGGTTGATCATTAACTGGCACATACAAACTCAAACATGCCGTTTACTGGAAGAATGCCACAGTCAGAGCAGCAAGTCCAAACTGTACTGATAGTAGAACATATTTAGTCTGCAAATATGTTCTACTAGCTCCTATTGAGTACCTTTTACTGTCCAATTATTAATTTGTTAATCCAAGAAATTAATCTCCAGATCAGCCATGTACTGTATTGATAAGAAAAGCAGAAAGATCTGAACTTTTCACATGTTGATGTTGTGATTTTTAGCTGCAGATGCACCCTTTGTTACATGTGATCAAGAATTCAATAAAAGAAAGCTCTTACTATATATTAGGCAATAAAATGTTACTTTTCTTATTTAAAAAGGAACTGTTTATTTGTACTTGTATTTATATTATATAAAATAGGCTAGAAGTTATATAAAAAAATCTGCATAACGTGCCATAATTGTTTTTCCCCGCAAAAATAATTGATAGAATAAGTGATTCTATCAAAACATTTATTCTGTCAATAAATGTTTTAGTTTTAGTAAATGTTTTCGCATGCCACTAAGGTGTTGCTCATTTTTTAGGCATGCTAATGTAATTTAATGGTTCTGGGTGTTTAAAAGACAAACTTCACTCTGACTGTGAGCCACTATTGGCTTTTCTATTGTTCTTCAGGACAACGTGGAAATGGGCAGTATATTAAAACTTTAAAAGAACATTTGTGTCGCTGTCAAAATGTGACTGTTTGCTCAGCATGGAGGACAGATCAGGTTTAGGCTTGTTCTTTTCTTCCTGAGAAATTTTAAACATTTACCACTTGACTCCAAACAGTACACTTTGACTATTCCTGTGAACTGTTCAATAAATTACTCATATAAACTGACTGAACATGTATGTAGAAATAATCCTTAGAAAGATTTAAACATCATTAATTTGATGATGAGGGAATATGACCCATAACTGATGTGATTTATCTACATCATTAACCTGTAAACAAGCCATTTCATACCACTGTGCATAAACCAGAGCAAATCTGTTTTTTGTTGCACTTGTGATTTTCATATTGAATGGTGGTAAACAGCAACAAAATGCCCACATCTATCCATCTATTGTTCATACCCATTCAACTCAAAAATAACTTCTCTTGACTTATGGAGCCGGGTCAAATTATTTCACACAATACATTTTCTTTTTTCTTGCAGTTTTATTTGCCTTCAAAAGTGAGCACAGGCTCATTTTGGTTAGTTTTTGTCTTCCCGGTAAAATAAAAGTTAGAGCCAAACAAGCGACTGTTACTGGTGAAGTGATCCAGGGAGCCTGAGCTCCCATCAGTCTGGATCTTGGATAAAAACGTTGATTCCCATAGTGTGCTGTGTGAGAAACACCTGGACCTTCAGAGCTGAACCGCTGCTGGAGCGTTCCAGGAGAATATGGGGCAGACCGCTGACTGACATGTTGCAACACTCTGAAGTGGCAGAGAGAGCAAGAAGCAACATGACTTTGCTGCTGTGTGGACAGGAACGGGTGGAAATGAGGGAAAACATGACACTTACCCCAACCTGTTGTTGCTAGGCGCCAGCTGAGCCCTGATCCCTGAACGAAGCATCACAGAGGACACGCCCCCTGCTCCTCACTGGGCGGTCCTCATCAATCATGGATGTAGACACAATCATTACACATGGCGGGCGAGGCAAAAGGCAGGACTGATTGGATTACCATCAGTAAGTAAGCTGGAAGCTGAAAGCAGCCAGCAGCGATGCATCAGCGTGCCCGCCGCAGCCGTTTCCACGGTGATGTCACCAGAGACCGCTCTGCCGTGAGTTAGAACAGCAGAGCGGAAACTTTTCACACCCTCTGAAAGAGGTGGGCATTTAAGCGGAACATTTATCATGAATATGATTAATAAATTAATAATTACGATAAGATTTTGATTTATTGTCACAATAAATTCCAATTAACGATGTTTAAAATCCCTTCAGACTGTCTGTATGGTCTGGATTATTATTTTTATCCACCGTTTGTTCCATTAAAGTGTATCAATAGATATAAATACATTTGAAAACATGATTAAATGTAGTTACTCTGTTTTAGTGACACAAATCTCACTTCTTCATGTGACTGTTGTCCTAAAGAAGAATTTCACAAACTCAATGTTTTTCAAGAGCAGGATTTAATTAGTCCTGTGGAGCTGTGAATGATGTGCCATGCAGTCATAACCATACAGTTCATAAAAAAAAACAAAAAAACAGTAATATCTCTTATTATCACCATTAACAATCAACACAAAGTATCATAATAAAACTTTATGTTCATCTCTCCGTCTGCTACCATCCAACTAGAGCTGGGCTAAAAATGTGTTTTATCAATTAATTAAATTCTTGGTTTTTGAAGATTTAATTTTTGGAAAATCTGGATTTTTGCTTCCTCCAATGCACTCTGTAGGCTTCCATAGTTCAGAGTGATGTCAGCACACAAAGGGCGGCCATCTTGTTTACAGCTACTATTTATTTAGACTTTGAATTCCAGTGACGTTTATGACAGGATATTACCAGAATAAAGTGGGAATTTTATGAGAACACCAACATGAAAAATAGAAAGATTAAATGAGGGATGTTGAGCATCTTGTGAAGTTATACTTCGGTATTTGATTTACTCAAAATAGAAATAATCTTTTAACACATCAGCTTCAAATTATCAGCAGTGGCAAGACTTTGAAATAATTGTGCAAACAACTGAGTTTATAAAAAAAAAAAAAAAAAAAAAAACTTCAACATGAACTGAGGTGGTGACATGAGATCCTGATAACTGAGCTATTTTATGATTAAAATGCTTTTTTCTTGTAATTTTAAGAGGTGTTTGTTGTGGTTAAGTTGACTTTTTATTCTGCTAATCATATGACTACGTTCTGGTAACGCCAGGCCCTGAAATAAAAGCCAAATGAGAGAAATTTTTGTAATTTATTTTTAAGAAAAAAATAAATAAAAAAAATAAAAATAAAACAATAAATTTGAGCTTATTGTAACGATTTGATGTTATATTAAAAAAAATTAAACGCAATAGAGACAAACTACACAATAATTTCCAAAGTCTAAACAGGATACAGGGTTTTCAAAAAGCCTGGCCATAGTTTCTCAACTTTGGGCTTTGACTAGGCTGTTGTAACAAACCCTTCCATTTTAGGTTTGCTAAGAATAATCAATATTTCAATGTAATCAATTCAACATTAGGCATGTCACAATATCACATTTTACTGGACAATAAATTGTCACAGAAATGATTGCGATAAATGATATTTTGTTTTGAGATCATTTTCAAATAACATAACTAATAAATAATATATGGAAAATGTCCTAATAATGCAAGTTGGCCCTCTCAACGACCAATAAGCCGGAACACTGGAACTGGAAGATATTTTATATGTCCAAAATAAAACACCATAAAAACAATAAAGAGAAGAAAAAAAACATGCAACCAAATCCATAAATAAACTGGACTATGATGTCTCAGTAACCAAACTGACCACTGACCTTCGAAAACTATTCATCATCAAAATGGAAACTACTGAGATCATTTAAATTTATCGTGATTAACTGATTATTTTTTTTATTGTGACAGCCTTATTCAATAACAAAAAATAAAGTCTGAGTCACTTTCATCTCTTAGGCAACCAAGTTGCCGAATCATCTTAAAGTAAAACACTTTTTGTTTTATTGTTTTTACTCTTTTTTTAATTTTTATTAAGGCTGCAAACAACTTCACATCACCATTTGCTGAGAAGTGTGACACCACTGCCATTTGTAGTCAAAGTAGAATCATTTTAGGAGTTCCCTGCCCCGCCCCTCTGTTTCCTCCAGGAACGCCGTTCCTTTTCCTTGACTCTGATTGGCTGTACGCCCGGGAGTGGAGGTTACCACGATCAAGTCTGCTGGCTTCTGCAGTAGTGCCCAGATAGTTTCCACTGTAAGTATTAACGCATATTAAAACTCTATTAAAATAGACAGTTCTCCGTGTTTTTAGTTGTCTCAAGTATTTCAGACAACATTTAACCTAACACACATTTTCAGGTCGTTGAGTTTGTCTTAAAACAGATCAAGATGGAATCTGACAGAACCAACAGCTAGTCAGCGTTAGCTTGTGAGCTTTAAGGTTCAATTGTGGTCTCATCTGACAAGAGTATATTATTAATACTATTATTATTATTCATACTCACTTCCTCCAGGAAGCTACAATATTGAGATTGCAACTCAACATTGCACGTGCTCAGTCATCGTAATCGTTCTGTAAAGCTGACCAATCACCTTAATGTGTTTTGTATTTCCTTCTTTTCTGACCAATTACTGCAATTCAGCTGAATCTTGACCAATCCCATTTCCCCCCTTCTAATTCAACTTCCTGTTTCCCACGGTATCTTGAAAGCCAAACCTGACAGTAGGAGTGACTAAATGTTAATATCAGACTTTTTTTTTCCTTAGAGATATTCTGAAGGATTTGCTTTTACTGTATCTACAGATCATGTTATTCTTTTGCCCTTTGACCTCTCCTCAGGACAGGATTTGACTTGTTGTCACACTGCCATTTCAAGAAGGACCCTGAAAATGTCCACTTTAATCACGAACCATGTTAAAATCTTGTGTCTTTTTTGGGAACGTCATGTGCAGCGATTTCACTTTTTAGTAAGACCAGGTTATGCCAAAAATTATGCTTAAATAAACTGCAACTTTGACTTCAACATTTCAAAAAAGGTGCTGCAAAAATCAGTCTTTTTAGGCCACAACAATCACAACGATCATCACAACATCCTGGAGGGATTGGTGGTGAACATGGCAAGATGTCGACTTGAGGCAAACTGCTAAAGGAACTGATTCTCTACTTCACAACTATGTGCTACTTATTGGTAGCCTCTCAAGCCAAATAGAACATGAATCTGTCTACAAGGCAAAATGTGTCCCCCTCCCAAGAGATGAGTAAATCTTGCAATGGTGATAAAGCTGGTAAATATAGCAGAGTATTTTCTTCTTTCCCATCTGTGTTTCCGTTCCTCTGTTACCTTCAGCATTTTGGGCAGCATCTCTGTCCAGCGTGACGATTCGCTGTCCAACTATCATAACAGCTGGAATACATCAGTCAAACATTTACTACACTCCAAACAATTATGTGCAATATAAGTATTGCACAAACTGATAGTGCGATGACCAGATATTCATGACATATTATGAAGCCTTATTTTTCTCCTTTACTTGTGTTAAACCAACAGTCTAAGCCTACATCTAATCAGTTCGATGTGGCATACTGGAGTCAAAGACAGGCAAGCCAACTCGGGCAGATGGATATCTGCAAGTCTTGTTCACTGCAGCACTAAATGCATTTTAAATTGCCTCTCGTGCTCAGTCGATGCATCTCTCTGCCTCATTTCGCCGGGCGATGCTGCGCTCTGGGAACCAGAAGAGGCTAATTATGTGGAGCGCAACAATTAAACAGTGGCTATGATGGGAAAAGGTGAAGGACAACCACCAGTGGCTCATGAAGTCCAGAGTAATAATCAAATGAAGAGATGAAAGTAGACGCGGGAGGAGACGGAGCTAAAAGTGAGAAGCCAATCAGAATGGATCAGGTCGGGTCGACCTGCAGCTTACAGTTCCAGTTTTAATGGACTGATGTTCTTCTGGCAGATTTGCCTCCATAAGCCTGTCTAACCCGTCCTGAGTCCATCAGACATAGCCGCCTGCTATCTGACCTATTGACTTTGAACCTGACCCACCAGCAGGTTGATGACCCGGCTGGACTGACTGGTCTCTTCTTCACTTCCTGTTGCTCTGGATGCTGGTCTGAACCACAGATACTCCTCCACAAACAGCTCTGCTCCGATTGTCTCTCTCACATTTAGACCCTCTCTTGATTTCTGCAGACCTCATCTTCATCTGCAAACATGGAGACTACCAACCTGGTGTTCAAGCCAGTCTGTCCCACTTGAGGCACGCCGAGTCCTGACCCTCTGGACGAAGTAAAATGGAGAACTAGGGGCTGGTTTTACCAGGCTACCTCTGAGTGTGTTATTCTTTCAGCAAATGGCTTTTTTTTGTCTTTACACTCCAGTTAATGATTACTTTATTACTAAATTAGTTGACCATTATTTCAATAATCGATTATTCCAATTAATCGTTTCAGCCTTATTTAAAAGAGCAAATTTGAGTGTTTGGGAAGAAATTGCCAGGTGCAAAAAAGGTAATTATGGCAGGGAAAATAAATTATGATGCCCATCAATATTATACATGCAACTACAGGGTAGAAGCTCTGACTGCAGGTTCTACCAGAGCAGATAAACAGTTATTAAACCTGCTGGTATCAGTTGGTTTAATTCCCAGGCTCTCTCAAGTAATTCACGTCTGCATTATCAGCATGTTTACTGGAAAAGTAATACTAAATTTAGTTGGTGTTTCTTTGGAACAGAATGAATATCAAAAATGTAATGGAATTTTCATTACTGTAAATCATCTGTTCTTAATAACTCACCTGGTTAAATGAAGGTTAAGTAAAATTAAATAAAATGCATTATTTCATTTACATTTTTGTTATGAAACAACCTAATAAGTTGGTCTCACAATTTGACCAACTTAAGGTCAAACTGTGAGAATCTCTTCTGGCCCATTTCTAACCACACACCTCACCACTGTCTGGCTGCACAACCCTCACTTCACTGCTACACCTGACTTCCTCATGCAGCAGCAGTTCCCCTCATGGCATCTCTTTACATTCTTCCCCTAGAAACATAAAGATTCGCCCCCACCCCTCTGGACCTGCTCCATACCAGTCAATGAAGTATTTTAAAGCAAAGGTATCTTTAAAAAGACACTGTAGGAAAACGGAGCTAACTGAGGGACATCTGTACCGACAACTATCCCAGCAAGAAAACGACCCTGGACGGTGTCCGTCCAAATGAAGACCCCCAACCCCCTTTTCCGAAACGTTCACCCGGAAACGGGGGACGTGTCTCCGAGAAGAGCTGCCCGCGTCAGGTCACACATCTGCCGCTGCTGTCAGGTAGCAGGCGGCGGTGACCAGCGGGGGATCGCCGAGCAGGTGAGCTGCTGAGCGGTTGTTACCTCAGGCTCTCCTGTTAGCCTTTCCCTGTAGCCCCCACCGCCCCGCTCACTTCCTGCACCCGGACAGAAGTTTACAGGAAGAAAAGTCGCCTACCTTTGATGGGCCGTTCAACGGTAGAGAGTTTGTTTTGGTCTTTGGTCGACATCCTCGCTGCCTGCTGGCCGCGGGCGGACACAGAGCTGAATCCGAACCAAACTTGACAGATTCCTCTCCAGCTAGCAGGCTAGCTGGGCTGGGCTAGCCGCGCTAGCAGCGGGGCGTCTCGGAGCGGCAGAGAGGACAGCCGCAGTCAGCTTCCAGGCCGAGCAGGACTCAACCCCGACGCGGATAGGGGGCAGGCGCTGGTGGAGATAATGTCTCTGTCCGGCTAACTGTAGCCGTTCCCGAGCTCTGCGGTGCAGAAAAGCCGAGCCGCTGTCACCGTGTGTGTGTCAGATGAAGCGGCCCGGGGGGGGGCAGCACCGATCTCTGGCTCCAGCAACACAGCGCCGCGCCTCAGATCATATCCCGACTTTATCCTTTTATTCTCGGACCAGCTGCATCTGTTACAGGCCGCTGCGCTTTGTTTTTTTTTTTGTTTTTTTTTTTTATCGTGATCCGATGTGTCGTCCAGACCCTCTGTCGGATTACAATAATCCGCCGCAAGCGGATTTCCTATAACATGGCTCGACGCGGGGATCTGTGGGTAGTGTAGTATTAATGTGAAATTTAGGCGCCGCCTTCATACTGTAGTCGCTGAGGTCAGGGCCCAGACTGTCAGCTCTTTAGCTCAATGTACCTCGCCTAGTTCCTATAAAATGTCACGTATATATTCCTCTCAGTTAAATATATCGTAGAAAACTTCATTTATGTCACTTATTCAGTTCAAAAAGTGGATACCAAGGAAATGGTCATCTCTGCTGCTTGTGCACTTTTTTCTACAACACTTTTTCTTTTCACTAAAGTTTCCCTTAACATGACTAGACAAAGCACTCTGAGTGTGAACAACCAGTTTCTTAAGCAATCACCTTTAGTGGTTTTATGTTCTTGTGGAGGGTGTAAACTAAATCACTCTGTATGTAATGAATTCCATTTTTTAAGCTAATTACTAAATTAAATCATCTTTTAAATTATATTCTAATTTATTGAGATGCTCGTAACATTTCAAAAAGCAGGACTTACAAATTAAAGCTTCAGAAATGCATATGCTTAATAAAATTGATAGTATGAAATAAATGTATTCTCATAAAAAAGTGGCTTGATTTCCTGAAAAGAACTTGATGTCACTGATTGGTCCACTTTTGGGTTAAAAATGTTGTTATGAAAGATGAATTTAAGAACAATGTTTTGATGTGCTAACAGTGTTTCATGCTGACAATTTACCTATGAGATTATATTCACAGTAATCAGATGTATGTTAATAAATTGCCCCACAAAAAACTTTGCTTGTATATTTTTGCCCTGGGTTACTTGGGGTGTGGAATTATATTTTGGTATCAATCGGATACAAGTAAATACAGAGCCAGTATCGTCAATACTTCTACCGATAGTTATTATTTAAATATATTATCAGATTTTGGACCTTTAGGTGTTTTTGTAGTTATCCCTTAAAATATTTTGTTAAAACTAACAACAGTATTTAGATAAACTGTTTAGATGTCGACAAAATGCTTTGATAGAACATTTATATGATAAACAGAACCAATACCTTGTCCTGTGTGCACTGATTTATAAATAAACCAAGTGTAAAGGACTATAATTTGAAACCAAATCAAAGCTAAATCTTTTTTCAGGGTAGAATTGAGAAACTACAGTCCAAAAATCAAATAACATTTCAAGAGGGAGTCTGAAACTGAAGTTTATAATGTCGACTTATCAACATTATGGATATGCTGTTCTAATACAAACTGACCACCTATTTATGTTGTCACAGCCTGATCATTAGAGAAGCTGAAGCTGATAAGGATTCCACAGCTTCCCTCTGTCCATCCAATCAGCAGACTGACTGTTAAAAGTGGCGCAGTATGTCTAAAACGATCAAAACGTTCAGCTGAACTGAATGTGCTTCCTGGAAATCGGATGTATTCAGGGGTGATTCTAAGATCTGACCTTTAGGGGGTTCTTAGCCCCCAGCAGGGCTAAGGACCAAGGGAAGTTATTTCTCGGTGCATTTTTCTAAACGTCACTGCTTATTTACATACATCCACATAAGAAATTAAATAGTTTTGTCCAACTAAAACTCTTAATAACTACATACAGGTCTGGAAAAAATGAAAAGCCCACTGCACTGAACCCCATTGAAAACCTCCTGGTTATTCCAGCAAATATTGATTTCTGAACTCTTCCTGAGTTAAAACATTAGTTTTGTTGTTTCTAAATGAATATAAACTTGATTTCTTTGCATTATTCAAGGTCTGAAAGCACTGCATCTTTTTTGTTAATTTGACCTTTTCTCATTTTCTGAAAATAAATACTAAGGTTTTGCTTGGAATTTCAGAGACATGTCAGTAGTTCAACAATCTTCATTTTACTTAAACATGTACCTATAAAGAGTAAAATCAGAGGACTGATCTTTTTTTTTCAGAGCTGTATATATATGAAACAGAATCAGATTACATCATACCTCCCAACATTTGCTAACATTAATGAGACACAAGCAGCTGTGGAGTGACACAGTCCTAGTGTGTCTGCTGCCCGGAAATTACAATAAAATCTACTCAAAACTATGCATTTTATTTGAAGAACATTTTAATAAATTCACAGAATTAATAAACCCAAAACCAGTTTATTATCAAGGTAGAAGGTCAGGTTAAGGACTAGTTTTTACTATCCTTAACCTGAACTTTATTTGAAAATCATACTTAGAATTTGCATTACCATTATTTTTATCTGAACATTATGCAGCTGTTGGCCTTTTTTCTTTAAACAATAATGTTTGTCCATCTATGGAAAAGTGAACATTATGAGTCGGGGTTTTACTATTTCAGTTCACAGTTCATGAAGTGGATCTATCATAGTTTCAGTACAAAACACCTTTTTCTTTGCAAAGAAACAGCCTGACCCTAACATTCTGTACTGTTCTTTAGTTTGACCTTATTTAAGTGACTCCAGAGAGATTTGGGAAATTAATTACTAAACAGTAGTCACTAATCAAACTTCAAAAAGAGCAACAAGAGTAACCCATTATTTATCCAAATATTTTGCACACATACAACATTTTATACTGAACAACTACAAAATAATATTAAAATAAATAAAGTCAATATTGTACACAATTTCTATTCATAAATATCACAAAAATAAGTCTAAATTAAGTACTGCATTGCCCGTTGCACAAAATAGCTAAGCATAATATTTTGCTTAGCGAAATATTACTTAATATTCTTACTTACTAAGCATAATAAGTTGCCATGTGAATAAAGGTGCTGATGATACAAGTCTGGCCCCTTATAGCTGGTTAAAATAATCTATATAATGGTCTTTACTGTTTTCTTTAGAGGCTGGGTCTAGACCAGATTCACAGCAGGGGACATTGTAGTCAGTGTGTTTTATGGGGAACACTTAAAAAAGAATTACACAAAA
>CAEFZY010065086.1:0-12807 GCA_903066815.1 Brachyrhaphis roseni | reverse complement strand
GTTGTTAGTTTATAAATCACTGAACGGCTTAGCACCACAATACATTAAAGATCTGCTGTTGTTGTATCAACCTTCCAGACCTCTCAGGTCTTCTGGTTCTGGTCTGCTCTGCATCCCCAGAGCAGAGCAGACTCTGCTCTGGGGATGCAAACACGGAGAAGCAGCTTTCAGTATCTATGCACCACAAATGTGGAACAAACTTCCAGAAAACTGTAAAACAGCTGAAACACTGACTTCCTTTAAATCCCAACTAAAAACCCACCTGTTTAGGATTGCATTTGAAAAAACGGCGAATGACTGAGGGTCACTGCGCGTAACGGAAACCCTGTAAATTCTAGACACTAACAGGTACCATAAATTGGTCAAAAAACCGTGAGGGACGGTGGAGTCCCTGCTCGAAGCTCCATGAAAGAGGTGCACGGAGCCTTGTGCTGGAAGCCCGTTGAAAGGCTGTTTATATTGTTTTAAACTGTGTGATTTTGACCATGTATGGGGATAATAATAGCAATAGGTATTTTGCTCCATATATCACAATACATTTTTAATCATAAATTCATTGATGGAGCTTGACTAAATGTAATGTTTTTATTGTTTTCACTGCTGCTGTTTCTGTTTCTGATATGATGTAAAGCACTTCGAAATGCCTTGCTGCTGAAATGTGCTATACAAATAAAATTTGATTTGATTTTTTTTTTTTTTTTAAATGCTAAATGAGTAGCGGGGGTTTCAACATTAAAAAGAAAGAAAAATTAGTTAACAAGTAAGTTATTTCACCTTCCCTGTAGTTTTATTTTCCTTTTACCTGATTTGTTTTCCTTTTTGTGTAAGATAAATGCTACATTATTTGTGGAAAAAACAGGTATGGCATCTCCACAGGATTTTCCACACTAGAAAGTGTTGTCAGGTTATTTTGTAATTGCTTTAACGATTGATTAAGCAATTTTCTGTAGTCTATTCATAATCTACTGAAAATACACAGAATTGTATGACCCCAGTCAACCAGCTGTGATGACTGTGGTTTACAGATAATGAAGGCCCAAAATGGAATTACTCTGAGAACTGGATTATTGCATGAAAACCACAAAACATGGAACAAACTGAGTTTTGGATTAATAATTTTAATGACAGAATTACTAAAATTATCAGAAGTAATGGTTTAGAAAATATCACCCTTGGTAAATAAACTATGTAATTAAATACGTCTTACTTTCTGACGTGAATTGGTGAGATAATTTTACTACCATTGATATTCTTAATAATTTAGATGTACTTGTAATCTTAGAGGGAGCCTGGTCGAGTTTTACAAACTATTTGTGTCATACCTATTATAATCTGTTAGCAAAAACGTGATTTAATAATCTGTAATCATTTGTAAAAATCTCTTAGGTGTTTTATTGTTGTTAATTCTGTGTTGTATTTTGAAGGCAAGGGTTTCCCTTCGCGTTGACGTCAGCTAGCGTCTGGATTACGCACGCGGACTCTATTGGTTTACGTCGTCGCACGAGGCCTGTAGTTCGAACGCTGCACGGCCTCGACGATCTGAACCGTTAGCCACGTTACGCACAAACTTATTATATCTTGAGATGAATCCAAAGTGTTTCCGAGCAGCTTTCTGTGTCAGGGTGGCTGCTGTGTTTGGATGAAGTTGTGAGGAGATGCATCATCAGTCCGGCTGGATTTGTTTAAGGAACAGCGTGTTTTGAATGGCTTTGTTTTCCCGACTGATTTGCCTTGAACTCCACGCAAGGAGAAAGGAGAGCTAGCGGAGCTAAGCTGCTAGCGGGCTATCTACTTCCTTGTTGCACACTGGAGTGTGTTGGAAGACGAGAAGAAGTTTCTAAGGGGACGATTTTTAATTTTTACAATGTAACACTGTCTGGTGGATGGACTTAAAGCATCGCGTGGATTGTAGCGGTAAAGAAGAACACCCCTTTTAATAACTGGAGTAATTTTGGGCCTCTGTAGGCGATTCAATGGAATGCGATTGTGGACCAGAACAGTTAGCTAGTTTGAGCTAGCTGATTTAAGCGATTAGCATTGGCTATCCAATCTGGGAGACAGCCATTCTGGAGTACAATGGTTGAGTACCGACTGATTTTATGACTCTGCAACACAATATTATTTGAGTGTGGCGGATTTTTTTTGCCACCAAGTGTCATCATTTGTCGGAACGCACTCGGTCTGGGCTCTTTGTTGTGCTGGTTTTGCAATGGAAACGTTAAGCTTTTGATCCTGCTAGCCGACAGGCTGTCTAATTGAGAGACGTCAGCGAAGTAGCCTGTTACACCGCTAGCCCAATGTTTTGTTTAGCAGCACATAGGGGGACATAGTTTTGAAAGAACATTCTATACTGTTATTCTGGACTTTGTGGTAGCTGTGATTTATTTGGAAGATAAATGCCCAATTCAGAGGTGCTTCGCGAGGGTCGCGGACGGAGCCCCTCTGAACAGCGACATGCTAACAGACAGGACAGGCGGAGTAAGCCGGGGAGCGGTGGGACACAGCGAGAGCGGCACCGGGAGAAGAGGCGCTCGTCGGTTGCCCGAAGGAAAAAACGCAGGCCGGGGAAGAACAGAAACCTGTGGCCCATCGGTGCGGCAGAAAAAGCAGAAAATAATCGAAAGGGCGCTTTTGATAAGGAGCTCGAACTTCGGACGCTAGTGGAATATGATGACGTTAGCTCCCAGTCGGAGCGGTTCTCTGGAAGCCCCTCTCCTAAACTTTACCCTCACCCTGACGGGCTGGCAGTGGATCGACTTAGCGATGTTGACTTGGGGGAGTTTAACGGACCAGCATCCCCAGTAAGAAGTCAACTGGAGGGCCGCGAGGCGGTGTGCCTTAGTAAGGACAGCATAACAAGAGGACCATCCGTGAAGAACAAACCAGGGAAAGAGATAAGTAGAAAGAAAGTCCGTCGCAGCCGTGAAAGAGACCCCTCAAAAGTCAGGAGTGGGGGTAGCCTGAGTGGCTCTAAAAATCACAGGGACGCTGCAAAGAGCGGTGACAAGAATGGCAAAAGGACTTCCACATCTCTGACCTCCCAATCCGCAGACAAAAAAGATTCAAAAAGGCACAAAAGTAAAACGAGGTCTGACAAAGAGCCTCCGTCTGCATACAGAGAAGCTCCACAGGCTTACAGAGATGACCGCGATGACCTCAGGGGATACAGGAGAAGTCCTGGTTTTAAAGCAGACAGTCCCTATGGGCCATCTTACTCATACAACTACCAGTCTCCTGGTGGGTTCAACCAGGTAATATCTAGAAGAAGTCCAACTTTCATAAGTAAAAGACCCTCACCCAGCTCCACTTATTATAGTCGGGACTTAGACGTGTACGGAGCATATGGTGTTTCAAAGTCACCTAGTTCGTACTCCAGCAACAAGAGGAAGCGATCTCCATCCAGTCCAGTTAACTGGCGCAGGTCGCCCAGTTTCGGCAGGCATAGCCCATACGAGCAAGGAGAGTTCGTCTCAAGTCCCAATGGAAATCGCAGAAGATCCCGAAGCCCCTACAGGAAGTCCATGAGTCCAAGTCCAGATGTCAGGTGAGCACCTAAAGTGCAGCTTATCTAGGATTAAAATTTGTTATTAGAATCCAGCTAGGCATGGGCTGGTTACCACATCTTGCTGTCCATCTCACACTTATTGCTACAGACTGCCAGTCAGCTGGCTTTTAAGAAAGATACATTTGGTGGTTTGGAGATTTTTGTGATATTGTGAAGCCACTAATATGTTCTACTTTGGTTTGTTTCAGAATACTGTCATTTTATAAATATTCATGAAATGTTTTTATGGGGGTTGAGGAAAGGGATAGAAAGCATCGGGAAGACAGTTCATACTGACCTTATTAACAAGTCTATTTGTACTAGTGAAGAATATAAATGAAAGTTCCTTTTATCTTTATGCTGTTTTGTTTGTCCATTTTTATCTGTGTTAACACAGTCATTAAAATACTAACATTGCTTTTAATAATAATATTCATCATCCTGTACAGCATTACCTGTGTCTCTGTTGTTTTTGAATCACTTTTAGAATTTGAAAGGAAAAATTATTGTTAGATGCTGTTTGTTTTTACAGACATGGGAAAGATTAGAATAATTTGCCTGAGCAGGTTCTGTGTGTGTTTGTGTGACAATTGTCAGGATGTAAGTCATTCAGATTTAAGTTGGGTCAATCCAACCTTTCGCCAGTTTGTTTTCAGACACATTAACATTATGTTCCAAAAAAACCTCCATTTTGTACCCATGCACTTAAATATAGTGCACCATTTTATTACTTTTGGTAATGGGGTACTTTGTAATCATAAAAAGGCTCTAAATGCACATAATTATAAATTGTGTATTAATTCTTGTTTGGGCCAATTTTTGACTACCTTAAATCAAAACAAATCTGAGCATCCTCCTACGATATTGCCTCATCGTAGACCTAGTAGGTAATGGAAAGTTACTTTAGGTTTTCAAAACAGGACCGGAATGTCCTCAAGGTGGGTACAAAGGTACGGAGGCGTTTAGCTGCCAGAGCTACGAACTGAATTCAGGAGCATGATCTTGTTGAAACCAAAACACATTCTTGTTATAAAGAGACAGGAAATAATTTTAAATGAGAACATTTTTAATTTTAACAACAGAAAATACATTCATCTGACAGTATATGCCTTCCTAAAACATTGGCTTCTTCAAGACAACACCCAAACATCCCACAAAGTTATACTGTTACAATCTTTCTTGTTGAAATGAAAACCTATTTTGGTTTTAATAAGATATAAAACTCGTCATAACTAGATTTTTACTTTGCTTAAAAAGGATATTTCTAATTTTAATGAGATGCTACTACTGTATTTATTTCCTGGCTCTGGTACTTAAATGTTTACAAAGGGAAGCATGAGCGGTGCGAAACATTCTGTGGCATAGCTTGTTTTTGTACCATCACGTAGATGTGAAAGAACAATAAAGGCACAGTAAATGGGTGAAATGATAAAAATCCAGTTTAGACAAACTGGATGCTTTTGCAGTTGAATTCTTTTAGGTCTAAATATGTTTTTTGTTATTCTTCCAGACGACCTGCTAAGTCACGTAGCAGAAGTCCATATTCAACCTCAAGGCATTCACGCTCTCACAGCCGCCACCGGCACTCTCGTTCCCGCAGTCGCCACTCCAGCCTCTCACCGAGCACGCTCACGTTCAAAAGCAGCCTCGCCGCCGAGCTCAGCAAGCAGAAAAAAGCGAAAGCAGCAGAGGCTGCCGCCAAGGCCAAGAACTCGAGCAATACATCTACTCCGACCAAAGGTTCCTCCTCGGCTCCTCAGCCGAGCCCTAAGTCTAACCACACCTCCAGGAAGGGACGTCCTCCCTCTCCGCCTCCACCAGAAAAGGGACCCAGAACTCCGCAATCCAGCCAGCCGCAGTCCCCTGCAGACAAGTTGTCCAAGAAGACCACAGAACGCCAGACCAGTAAGGACAGAGATGGTAAGGGCAGAGATGATTCGATACACCGGGACAAAAGGAAAGTGGCAACATCTGGACCGAGCAAGGACAAGGAGCGATCCACCGCTCCGATTATTTCCACACTGCCAGCTCTACCGTTGCCCCCTGTCATTGAGAACTTTGATAAAGGAGAAAGGTTTGGGTTTACTTTATGCTGTTTGAGTACTTCTTTAGGTTTTTATGTCATCACTCAGATTTGCTCAAGCACTTTCTGATTTTATCTTCAGCTTAAAGGATGCCTCAACAAAGAAGAAATTAGAGAAGAAATCCCGTCAGCTCCTGACCGACTTACCTCTTCCTCCCGAGCTTCCTGGCGGCATGTCTTCTCCACACAGCCCACTTGAGGACAAAAAGTCCCAAACGCTTCGTCGAAGACCAAGGTTTGCTCAAACAGTTCATGACAGTCTTTTTTACTGTATTCCACAATAAGTGTTTTTTTTTTTCTTAATCTTTTACAAATGTTTTTTTGTGGTTCACCAGAATTTGTGGCCCAAGACATGGTGAAATTAAAGAAACAGAGATGTATTGGGGAAAACGTTGTGTGGACAAGTTTGAGATCATTGGAATAACAGGAGAAGGGACCTACGGTCAAGTGTACAAGGCTAAAGACAAAGACACTGGTGAGATTTCACATCAACGCAAATGTTTTATTCTGGAAGGATCAACTTTCCAGCACAATCTGGAAAAGTCTGGAATATTTTCTAGTCTGAACTTAAGAGTTCAGACTTGAAAGTTGTTTGCCATTCCAACCATTTCTCTCTCCACCCGTCCAAATGCTTGTCCATTTGTCCATCCAGACTTTAAAAATGATATAAAACTCTTGCAAGTTGAAGTTTGTAATGGCAAAAATGTTAGGGAACCAGGAAGTTTTTAGCCACCAGGTATCCCTGTCAAACACAGTTTCTAGGACTTTTGTCAGTAGCTGCTCTTGACTTCCGTCCTCCAGGTGAGATGGTGGCTTTGAAGAAAGTTCGACTGGACAATGAAAAAGAGGGCTTCCCAATCACAGCCATTAGAGAAATTAAAATTCTCCGACAGCTCAATCACAAGAGCATCATAAACATGAAGGAAATTGTCACTGACAAGGAGGATGCTCTGGACTTCAAGAATGATAAAGGTAACGTTTTTTCCAGTCACTCATATTACTGGCTGTTTACCGTCTCTGTGCTGACTGAAACTTCGTTCTCGTCCCAGGTGCTTTTTACCTCGTGTTCGAGTACATGGACCACGACCTGATGGGTCTTCTGGAGTCCGGTCTGGTCCATTTCAACGAGAACCATATAAAGTCCTTCATGCGGCAGCTGCTGGAGGGCCTCGATTACTGCCACAAGAAGAACTTTCTTCACAGAGACATCAAGTGCTCCAACATACTCCTCAATAACAAGTGAGACAGAGAAAGAACAAGCCTCTGTTTAGTGAAGATTTTCCCCCAACAGTCATTAATCGATGTTTTCCTCGTTTTAATCAGAGGTCAAATCAAGCTGGCAGACTTCGGACTCGCTCGACTCTACAACTCTGAAGAGAGGTGAGTCTTGTGTTCTTGGCACAATCGTTTTGATTTTGAGTCTAACTTTATTAGCCCAGATTTTTAGCTTGAGTATGTCAGTAATGAACACACCTCCTTCTCCAGTCGACCATACACCAATAAAGTGATCACACTGTGGTACCGTCCCCCGGAGCTGCTGTTGGGGGAAGAGCGGTACACTCCGGCTATTGACGTGTGGAGCTGTGGGTGGGTGATCATCCTTTTTTACTTGTACTTAACACGTTTCTTATAACTTACACGTTCATGTTTGATGAGCTCTTCTGTTTATTACAGATGCATTCTGGGTGAACTCTTCACAAAGAAACCAATCTTTCAAGCTAACCAGGAGCTTGCACAGTTAGAACTCATCAGGTAAGTCAACTTGTATTCATGAAATAGTCATTTCACCAAATATACCTTAACATGCATTAATACACACAGTGGAAACCATCTTAGCACCACGATGGAAGCTAATATTCAGCTGTAGATATTAGCTGACTGTAAATATCAGCTAATATATCTACAGTCAAACATGGTGCTCTTATTAACACTTTAGTAATTATTGCAGAAGTATGAAACACAAGTTGTGATTTTGCAGACTCTTCTCTGTTTTCCTTCCTCATTGTTGAATGATGGACTTAAAATTACTTAGAAATGGCCTGATAAGTTTAGCACTTCTTAGATCGAACTGCAGCAGCACTGCCCTGCAAGTTTCAGGCTGCTTTTACAGGAAACTCTTTTGAAAAATGGTTTAACTAACGAGTGTAAACGCTGTTCTTGCACTCTTTTAAATCATTTTATGAAGTCTTAATTCCATGTTCTATTTTTGGTAGTTTTTTTTATTTTGTATGTACTTAGGTGAATCTTATGTTGTTTAAATTGTACCTTTTATTTGTGGTTTTGTATACCATACACTGGTGTACTTCTTCTCTTGGGCAGGTTTCCCTCGAGAAAGAGGTTTCATCTTGAGGGACTTGCTGGTACATTAATAGTTAAATGAAAACTATTCATACTACTGAGTGACACAATCAGACTTCTGTATGAACAGTTTAGACTTCCAAAGAGTCCCGCGTGAGCAGAAGAAGAATGTAGGCGTCACACAGCAGCAATGGTGTTTATTAGTTTTTCATGGAAACTCATAATGTTCAGACAGAATGTGATTAGTTTTTACCAGGACTTCATAAAGATTATTTCAGTTAAATTCAGTGATTAGAGGTGGTGAGTTTTGTGGCTTTTTTTTTTTTTTTTTTTTAGCTTAAAAGGAACAGTGTCATTTCTTCATGATGGGGAAAGGAAAAGTTTGTCAATTAAATTTCCATGTCACTGCATTTTCGCTACAATAAATACATAAATATTGTTCTTGTAGCCGGATCTGCGGCAGCCCCTGTCCTGCTGTTTGGCCAGATGTCATAAAGCTTCCCTTTTTCAATACCATGAAGCCAAAGAAGCAGTACCGGAGACGCCTGAGGGAGGAGTTTGCTTTGTAAGTTAAACCTCAAGTGTTGTTGTATATTCCTGGGAGCTGCTCTCCAGCTGTTCTGTTTTGCCGCTCAGCATCCCCCCGTCCGCCTTGGATCTCTTCGACCACATGCTGAACCTGGACCCCAGCAAGCGCTGCACAGCTGAACAAGCGCTGGGCAGTGAGTTCCTCAAAGACGTGGATCCGGACAAGATGCCTCCTCCAGAGTACGGCCCTCCGTCCGCGTCGTTCCCACGCGCCAATTGTTTTTAGCATCATCAGATCATTGATGTTTTTCTGTCTCTGCAGCCTTCCCCTTTGGCAGGACTGTCATGAGCTGTGGAGTAAGAAGCGTCGCCGGCAGAAGCAGATGCCAGAGGAGCTGGTGGCCCCGAAGGCCCCCCGCAAGGAGCTGGGCCTCGATGACAGCCGCAGCAACACGCCGCAGGGCTTCACCGCTCCAGGAGGCATCAAGGCGCAGAATGCAGCTGCTTCTGCACTTCTGGGTCAGTTTAACTACGTTTGCTGTTCTGTGATTTGCTTGATGGTCACCCTAAAACCCTTCTGGGAGTTAACCCAGGCTCCAGGAAATCCAGCCTCATTTTCATGCTTTACATGTTCCAACCACAAACTTCAGGGTTTTTTACTGGGATTTTATAGTCTAACAACACAGTGCATTATGTAATGGAGAAGTGTAATCATACATGGTTTTCAACAATTTTACGAATGGAAATCTGGAATTTGACTCACTTTACTCTAATGCCCCCAAATAAATAAAAACCAGTTCCACCAGATGACAGAAGCTTTACTTTTTTCTCGTAATTAATATTGTTTTCTTAACCTGGCTGTAATACTCCATTGTAGTTGATTGATGGAACTTAATATAGTGGAATCAAAGTGATTTTAAAATAAAGATGTATTAATACTTCTGATCTGCAGGTTTTTCCTGGACATCCTACTTTCTTAAATGTGTTTTCTATCAGAAAACCATTTGATGCTCTTTTGTGTCTTGTCACAGAACCAAAGGGTCCAAACTCCCAGTTCACCCAGGAGCAGCTGGCCGTCCTCTTGAACATATTTGGCCAGCCCAAGAGTGCAATCAACCCTGCCCAGTTTGTCCAGTCCATGAGCACAAAGGTCAACCAGGAGGCACTGCAGCAGCTCACTAAAGCCTTAGCTCCCTCTGACCCGTCAGAACCCGCGCCCCAACCCACTCCCGCCAAACCCCCCCAGCCTCCCCCACCAGCCGGAGTCCCGCGTACTCCCCCCATGCCCAAGCCTCCTTCGCCCCCCATATCCGCCCCGCCAGTTATTCCTGAGGGCGAAGCCGCGGCCGCCACCCACACGGCCGTGACCATGCTGCTGGCCCAGCTGCTGCAGGCTCAGCAGGCTCAGAGGCAGGAAGTGGCCGACAGCGGGGAAGGAGCGGAGAGCAGCAGCGCCGCGGCCCCGCCTCCAGCGATTCCACCTCCAGAGGTCAAGCCGCCTCCAGAACCCAGCCCTGTTTCTCCAGGTGAGAGAGCAGCCATTAAAGCCAGAACCAGAAAAGGTCCAGCAGCCAGACACAGACATTATAGATGACAATGCTATGTAACTTGAATATAAAAGTATACCTTTTATAAATTTGATAAAACTGTCACCGTGTCCTGACTTGACTTATAGAAGCACTTTTAATTTTTTTTTGTTGTTGTTCCTGTAGAATGTTTTTCATGCACAATACAGAAATGCCACTTCATCTATGTACTATTCAGTCATAACTCAGTAATTAGTCTGGGCCTCTTGCATTAATTCCTTTGTCAGTCCTTTGGGCATGGAGGAAATGATGCTGTGGCTCAGTGGAAGTGTTGAGGAAGTCCAGGTGGCTTTAATAGCGACATTCTGAACTCTCTTGGTAGGCGGCAGCTCAGTTTTTCCTTTCTCTCAACTTTCCAGTTCCTCACAGCTCTGTAAACAATCAGCCGGTTTTAAATCAAAATAAATAAATCAGATGTTTTTGATCATGATTTTTTCTTCCTCAGTGTCTGAGGTTGGGGGCGTGTCCATCCTGCCCCCGGACCAGCGCCCCCCTGAACCCCCGGAGCCCCCCCCACATGCCGATCTGGACTACCGCCAGCCGCCGCCTGAGCCTAAACTGGGTCACGCCCCCCCCATCACCTCTGCCAGTGGAGACGAAGGAGGTCGGCCCCCGGAGCCGGACTACCCTCCTCTTCCTCCCTCTGCAGAGGGGTCTGCCTACAGCCACCCTCCTCTCCCTCCTCCTCCCTTCACTCCTGCTGGTTTCGCTGACAGCTACATGGGCCACATGCTGGGCGGGGGCCTGCCGCCCCACGCACTGAGGGAAGTGTTCAGCGGTCCAGGCGCTGGGTCCTCGAACAGCGCTGGGGTTCTGCCACCGGCCCACCCGGAGCCTTTCCCCCCAGCAGCGGCGGCCCCTGGCCCCGGCAGCCTGCTGTTCAGCGGGGACAAGGACCACCGTTTCGAGTACAATCACAGTCCGTTAGCCGTAGAGGGGCAGCCCAACCCCACCGCCATCCACATGTACAACCACGCCCTGGCCAGGAAGGATGTGGGTCCGCCTCCCATCCCGGCGCCGGGACAACCCTGGGGATCCCCGTCCCAAGTCGGGGGGCCGCCTCTTCCCCTCGGATTTGTTCCACACGTGAATTCTACAGCAACAATCAGAGGACGAGGGCTGCCTTTCTGAAAGCCTGGAATCTGAAGGCAGCAGCGTACTGGAGCCGTTTTTCTAGACCGTATCAGATCTGGAGATGCACTCTCAGTTTTATTAACTTAAGTCTGTGTAAAGCATTGTATTTTTTCCTTAATCTGGAATATGTTGCAGAAGGACAGATGAATAACACCAGGAGCTTTTCTTGCTCGTACTGTTTTCATATTTTTTTGTAATCTATTCTGCTGTCTTTTAAATTAAACTTTTACCTTTTATTTTTTTTCTTTTGCTTTTTATTCTGTTTTTGGGATGTACAGCGTCAGGCCGGGTAAAATTTTTAATCTCTACCTTTCAGCCTTTCTGTAATTTCTCCCTGGCAGAGTAGTATTATTGTTTTGCACTACTGACCAAAGTAGGCAGAAACTATTTTGGCTATGAAAGGAGATGGATGCACACTTGGAACATGACTGATGACGAAGTGTCGCCTTTTCCGTCTTGAAGTCGATGGCTGAAGTTTTTGAGGCGCCGGAGCGGGGAGCGTATTCAAGGACTGGGTCTGGGTAGCACTTGTACGACCACAGCACACCCGATTTTCCATCACGAAGTCTTGGAGTTCCATGGGAATCCTCGGCACTGTAGAAAACAAAATGAAACGTCGATGAGCGAAGCAAACTGATCCAGAATTCAAAAAAGGAAATAATTTTTCTTTTGTACTAAAATGATTTGTCCTCCTCCCTTGTCCTTTGGCAAATGTTTATTAAAGAAATGCCAACAATGTGTCTTTGTTTTTCTTTTTTTAATTTCTGAGTTTGTCTTGTGTTGAACCCCACCACAGGGGGGCAGTGTGGGGCCAAGCATCTGCACACAGACGTGCACTGTTCTGCTGAAGCAGTGACTCAGATTTACTGGCTTCTTGCTCTTATTTGACACTCTTCATGACTTGAAAATTGTAAACTGACATTCTTACAGTTTGTAATTTGAAAAAAAAAAACCAATGCAGAAGTAAATTTAAATTAGAATCAGGAATTTTTTCAAAAAATGCTATTGTACAGGTAGCTTTTTTTTGACACAATGTTTACAAATATTTTGATCAAGACTAAAAGCTAATAAAACTTCAAAATCATGTCAGAAAATTTAAGAGCAACAATATATAATTTTAACACAGGAAGGAAGCTTGGTGTAAGGCAAAGTGTCAACTATTTACAGGGTGATTTTCAGCGCTCATCTGCCAAAAAGTTAAAAGTTTTTATTTTCCAGTAGGACTTTACACCTGCCTTTACATGGTGTGTCTCCCTGATTGGCCAGATTACTTAACAGTAGTGATGGTGAGATGAAGCCTCATGAGGCATTGTGCCTCATTGAGCCAAATGGTTCGAGAAAGGATTCATTTCTTGGAGCTTCATGTGCACACGAAACCACCTACTGGCCAGGTGTATAATCACAGCCAGCTGTATCTTAACACGTGTGATGCATTGAATTTTTGTCTATTATGGCTCTTGGGAATGACTTCACAAAAGGTGTAGGACGAAATCATTTGTCTACATAAATTATGTATACACATATGTGTATAATAAAATATTGTTTGAATATATTCTCTGTGTAATTTTTCCCAAAATAGTAGTGTCATGTGATATGGCATGTTGTGTAATAATGTTTTTCTGTGACTCTAGAAA
>CAEFZY010065074.1:0-28152 GCA_903066815.1 Brachyrhaphis roseni | reverse complement strand
TCCAGAGAGACCTGACAGCTTTGTCAAACCGAACCATTACAGAGCAAAATCTGCTCCACCCAAATTAAACCATACAACAAGAAACAGGAAAACATCAACAGTTCACCGTGGTGCATCCAAGTCTTTTCAAATGAAGATCTAACCACTTTCTGTTTATGTTGTTGGCAATAAAAATATTTTTTTAGTTCTCTTCAATTGAGGCCAAAATAAAAAACAAACTGGAGACTTTCATTTCATTTTGGACCTACAATCCTGTTGCTATGTATGTTTAAAAATTAATCAGTTTTATAAAGTCTTTTTGTATTTTTGGCTAATCTGTAATCTTAATTTGACAATTTTGGCCAACATGACAAATTTTGGACACCTATGGTCTAAACCAGAAAAAACACAAAACATACAATAATAATAATAGATTAACATCAAGATGAAGAATTGAATAAAATGTATTTATTTTTACCAGATTACAGTATAAACATGCACCCCAGTAACCCTGGCAACATTTAATTGGTTTTATTTTGTAACCAGGTTGCTGTATTGCAGATTTCTGCCCAGGTCCCTCTTGAAAATGAGATCCAGATCTCAACGGGGTTTACCTGGTTAAATAAAGAAAAAAAAACTACAAAAAAACAAACAAACAAAAACAATCAGCCCCTGCAGGATTTCATGATTGTTTTTGTGATTCTTTCCAAGTTTAAAAATATTTGCAAGAAATTTTGCCACAAATTTTCCTCTTTCCAAAATAAATACACATAAATTTGATTCTTTAAAGAACTCAAAAATCTTGATTTTAGTGTCTTGTGTTGATCTCAGACGATAACCATCAAGTCAAGCTAAGGCAGCAGAAGAAATACCGCCCCCTGCAGGTGGGAGTTGGCATCACATAACCTCAATGTTTTTGACCATTTTTGCAAAAAATTTGCAATAAACTGACAATTATACAGAAACGTGAAAAAAATCTGGACATTTGTTGGTTTTGTGTAAATTTCTGCAATCATGAGAAACTGGAGGAGCTGAATGATTACAGCATAATAAACATGAAAAATATAAAATAGTATTTGTAGTTTGACAGTACGGTGTCCGCCAGGGGACATGGAAGATTCTTCTTCTTTTCATTTTTCTTTTGCGTTCCCTCACAATGATGTTCTGATCAGTTCCTGTGGCATAATGAAAGTCTTTCTGCCGTAATGTTTTTCTATACATGTTAATATCTTGTTTATGACATACCTGAAGTTGAATATATTTCTCTTTAGGATAAAAATGCACCACAAACATGCAAAAGCTGAACAGGCCAAACATGGGCTTTCCATCCATTTCCATCCGATATAAACAGAAACTTTCCGTAAGAAAAAATATGTCTAAGCTATGTTATTTTAACAGAGTAATGACATTATCTGACAGTTTTTATCGTTTTTTTGTGTTGGTAGTTTAATGGTTAATAAAAAGCCGTTTTCATGTGCAGTTCCATCTCAACTTTACACAAACATGCAGTGAATAAATTGATTTTCAATCAGTTTTTTGCACTAAATAGCTAATAATGTATAAGCATGTTATACATTATAAGAAACCTTATAATGTATAACCTCTTTAATTAAAAATTGACATTTGTGACTGTATGCAAATTAGATCAGGGTGTATTTGCTAATTTATTGTGTGGGAAAGCAAAAGAATAAAATGTTCCCTATGTCCCCTATGGGACTCCATAGGATAATGCAAGAGTATAAAGTGCAGATAGAAAAATATAAAATGCAGAAAACATATTTACGAAGAGCTTAAACTCTAAATATATAATTTTTTTTTTACAAAAAAAGACTTTGCACACATTAGTGTACATTTCTGTATTTTTATCTAAATCCTGTAAACATTCACATTAAGGCTTACAGTATTACAGTGTTAGAGGTGTTTTGCTTCAGTACAGCGTTTCTCCAGTTGATCATGGCAGATGGCTGCTTGGACTCAGCCCGGTTCTGGTTCTGCTGTCTTCCTGTTAAAGGGGAGTTTTTTCTCTGAACTGTCGCTACATTCATGCTCAGCATGAGGGATTGATGTAAAGTGAAGCATTAGTCTACTGTTCCTACGTCCAGGAGGAGTGAAAGCTTTGTATGCTGGGGTTCCTCAGATAGAAACTTTTTAAGCTAATTTGAATTAATTTAATTAACTTTAATTTACTTAAGTTAATGCACTGATTGATAACTTGGTTTAATTGGAATGAATGTGAAATTGAAATTAAATTATTTTTTCGTAAACTGCCTTGAGACATTTGTTTTGAATTGGCAATTAATAACAATCAACCATAACTGTACAAAAGATTGTTAATTATTTGTTTTCAGCCCTCGTTCAGTTTTCTTTATTAAGGTGTTTTAGATGTAGTAATTTATTTCAGCCACTAGGTGGCTTCCCGTTCATATTTGCTACATCTCGTTCATGGATCTGAGTATTGAGTGGTTCGGCTCTCAAGGCAGACTTCATTATTACTTCGTTCTGTTGAATGTAAGTAAAACTGTTGTTGGTAATCTCTAAATATGTTTATTCATTTGTGGATATTTAGTTTATTTGTGAGAGTATCGACAAGCATGTTCTCATAATTTGTATTTGTTTATCTTTCTAGAAAACCACACACACACACACATCTACATGTGTCTTTAATGTATGGACAAACCTCAAGAGCTCATTAAATTTAATTAAAGCTACATTCTGGAGTCGGACATCCTCTTATTTCATCAACTCACCTGAACATATATATCCACTGTCCTAACCCTGGAGTGATTGTTAATCCAAAACCAACCGAATCAGCTTCGTTCTTCATTACAATAACTATGTAAAACATGTAATCTAAAGATTTGATCAAATATGTAAATAGTGTGCAAAGTCCTTAGAGTTTCATTAAAAACACTATCAAATGGGAGCAGGGAGAAAAGCAGCCGATAATAAAAAAAGGTTAAGCGAATGTTCTGAACATGGAAGAACTAGATTCCATGAGGTCAAAGGTCTTCAGGTATCCTGTAAAAAAAAAAAAAAACAGAAACCTTCAGTTAATTACTGACTAAATAATCCAGCTGGAAGTCTGATAAACAGAATCTGAACTCCCGTCTTCACTGATCCAGAAACAGTTTCAGTTTAACGATCTGAGGAGCCACTGCTGATGGATTCAAACATCTAAACTATTTCACCTCAATGAGATAAAGGTGGGGCAACAAACAGAAGAAATAAAATATATTACTGTATTAGTGATGTTGTTATGGCAACATTAAACACTAAAATGATTCAAATTAAATTAATTTAAATATGAAACACAACATATTTAAGTTTAAAAATGTTTCTTTCCATGTGTTAGAGGTAAACTAAGCTAATCCAGCCTGGTCTGAATGAACCAGTTCTTCTCCCTAAAACTAATAACTGGTTGGAGCAACTTTAGTCCAAGTGGGAGAAACAAACTCACTGCAACAAAAAGCTTTTTCCAGCAGGTCCATTTTCAACCATGTTAGTCAGTTCAGTACCGCTTTCTGGATCAAATGAGTTGGTGATGGATCCATCAACTGCACTCTGAAGAACCAAAAGGTTCAGAGAAACAGATTAATGTTCAGCTGATCCTTCACTTCATGTCTGACGTTCAGACAGAGAGATCTGATATTATTAAGAGAAACTCTGAAACGCTCACCTTCTGGGATTTACCATGTTTCCACATGATGGACATGATGATGATGATGACGAGGCCGAAGGCAGCGAGTAAACAGACCACCAAAATGGTGCCTAGTCCAGGGTGAAAGAGGAAACAGTTTTATTCTCCAACAGCAGAATTTATGTTTGTCTCTTTAAGAAAGTAGAACATTTTAGTGAGTTGATGTCTGATTTTCAAAGAAGGAAAAAGAAACTTACTTTCATTGATTGGTTCAGTGACTCCAGGAACAGAAGAGAAACATATTTTTTGTTATTTGAAAGATGTATTTTCTGATTTTATCCAGAAATTATCTGGATTATTTGAATCAAATTTCAGTTCTTCCTAAATCTGATCTAAAAACATGTCAGAGATTCACCTGAAACACTTTAATAAAGGTAGACATGCTGCTCATATCTCTGCTAAACATAAAATTATCAGACTTCACAACTAAAATGAGCAAATACTCACCAATGTATTCTGGTTGAGGGCAGTCTGGAACAGAAACACCAGGATTAGTTCAAACTGTTCAGTAAACCGTGAAGCAACAGGAGGCATCTGGGGTCCGGCTCTAGAGCGCCACCAACATGGTCAAAAAGGCAACTTCATTTCTTAACAGAGCACCTGAATAATATCAGAGCTCATCCCAGTTCAACCAGTGAGCTGTTTCACTAAAGTAGGATTATGAAACCCAGGATAAGAGATAAAACCAGGCCTGACATAGCACTAGCCCCGTCATGATAACTAATTTTGCTGGGCGATTAATTGTCCCAGAAATATTGTTATTTTGAGACTATTACATCATAAAATAGCATAACAATGCAAATACACCCTCTGAAAGATCAATAGACAAATTTCTAAATAACATGTTAAACATACAAATACATGAAACAAACCAGGAGTAAATGAATATAACAAGAGGAGCCATCTTCATGCTACGCTCTGGGTTTTAATGTGAAATCTAGAAACGTGTTCAAATATAAAAATGTTTGTGGATCTTCTTACCGGTCTTGTTGAAGCTGATGTCGCCATGTTTACCCTCGAATAACGGCTCCTCCTCACTCGTCAGGTTGCAGAAAACCATGACGACGGTTTCTGCTCCATCAGAGTTGCTGAGGCAAACGGAACATTTACGATTTGACGCGTAAATGGACAAGACGTCGCAGGAAGCCAAGGCTGAACCATTTCGGTGCCAGAAGTCTTCGTTGTTGATATGCTTGTTGTACACTGTATCGATGGATTTAGCCTCTGACCAAGAGGAGCTGTAGCAGCTGAGGTTTGCCTGAACAACAAGAAACAACAAGTTTAAGTTAAAGACAAACAGAATTAAAGCTAAAAGCTCCTTCAGCTCTGGAACAAAAACCATGGTGAAAAAACTCAATCAGTGGCAAAATAAAAACAAACTGGAAACAGACTTTAAAAGACAAGAATCAGACCTGAGATGTTAAAGAATGTCACAGAGAAACAAGATCCATTCACCCATGAAATTCTACACTTAAACTCCTTTTGAACAGCTGTGGGGGAATATCTCCTCTCCCAATAGGAAAAACTGGGAGAAGAGAAAACTAGCTTCTCTCTAAACATTAAACTCCATTCTGGAAGAAACATAATGTTTTAATTCATGTTTAACGGAAAGATTTAGCTTAAAGACATAAGAGACCACCCCCCAAAAATACTTTTCTCTACAATTCATATTTTAATTGGCATTAAATTGAGGCAAGGTGTAGGATTAAATCAGGAAAATAAAGCTAAGGTAATTATTTTGTTCCTGGTTATGTATGCACATGTTTTCTCTTGTCACTTATGTTATTTGCTTAAAAAAAAATTGTTGGAAATAAGCAAAAATAATCAAAACTCACAAGAAAATTTAGTACAGTAAAGTGACCAGAGGTGATTAAAATGATAATTGAAGTGATATTCAAAAGAATATATCTGAAACCAAATTAAAATCTTGCATCAATAGCAATGTTGCTAAAACTAATTTCATTAAAAAAAAAGTCTACTTTTCCAGACTCAAACAAGCACATATCTCTGTCTATTTGGTTATTTTGTTAGTACAACTACAAAAGTTGAGAATTAATGTATTACGAATAATAATAATTCAACTTTTATTGTCATTGCACTGTCACAAGTACAAGCAACAAAATGTGGTGTGGTCGGCGCCGGGAATCGAACCCGGGTCGCCCTGCTGCCAGCCGGGAGCATTAACCTCTCGACTATCGGCGCTCACCATGTTTCTGCACTAAAGTTTCAGATATAAAGCGTGAAGGATTGACTAACGGACAAACATATGGCAGATGCACAGAAGAATGGTGGACCAACGGTCAGAAAACTTCTGGACAACTGGACAGGGAATGAAGTCAGATTTTTTTTTTTTTTAACTTATTATAACCTTAAGATCTCTGACTTATTGTATTATGTGGAAACCTCTTTTTTCATGTTTCTTCTTATTTTGATCTCTGGCTCACAGGCTGATCAATAAAACATAACTGCTTCAGATCATCTCGTACTATAAAGTGCTTAGTCACTCTACTTGTTGATTAAGTTCAGTCTGGAGTAATTTATTACAAACAAAAACAAAATAAAATGGTCTCATGGCTGAAGCTTCAGCCCCCAACGATTTTCCAGTGGAAGTATAGAGTGAGGGAAGTTTACCATATGGAACAAATTACAGCAAAACTTCAGATGAAAAGTGATATCTTCTTAGAAAAATGGTCCCCAATTCAAACATTCATTTTGAATCACAGATGATGGAAATTACGATTTATAAATAGGAGATTCCTCCTCGTGTTTTTCATCTTTATTTTATTATTATTATTATTATTTTTCTCTTTAAGACTTTGGACAAACAAAACATTTTCTGGAACATAACATGTGAGTTTGTACATGTAATCTGTAAAATGTATTATCTGTAAGATGCATGTGATGTGACCTGCACTGGAAAATCTGAATAAAAAAGTTTAAAAAAACAAAACAAAATAAAAAGAAAATTTATAGTTTTTAATTTATATTCCGTTTCCACACCAATTTAAAAAAAGGATCCAGTGTTGCTACACCTACAGCCTCAAGGCCTGAAATTTACTGTTGGATGCAGGTAATGCGCATTATACATCCGAGTCCCTCAAATGTAGTTTCTGTAATGCAGAAAATTCCTGCTTACAATCCCAGCGATGTGTAATAATGTGGTCAGAAACCAAAACAAAGGGGAAAGCTTCCAGCTATCTCCCCTCTATTTAAAGTACGAGATCCCTCTGCTGTCCCTGTATGTCTTACTTGCAAACCACCATGGTATAATTATACACCCATTTATAAAAAGAAATATTAGGCTCTCCTAACATAATCTTTCACCAGTGTAATGCAGAAAATAACCCAGCAAGACTATTTAAGTATATGTCCACATTACTTACTTCTCCTGGGTCAAAGGCCATAACCAATGTGGGTAACATAAAAATGTGAGCCTCCATGTATTATGAGCCTGGAAAAGAAGAAGAAAACAGTCAATTTATGTGAATAATTCAGCTTTTTTCCAAATATTTGTAAAATCGTTTCCTTTATGTAAACAAATAAATGTTTATGGTTCACATTTCTATGTTTAAATGTGGTCCAACTTTGTGTTCATTCATCGTGACATGATGGATAAAACTCATTTAAACAACAGTCCTTTTAATGTCAGAAGTCAAAGTTCAGCCATTAGCTGAGCTATTTGCTTAGCTTCTCAACTGGAATAGAAACAAACTTAGCTCCAGTTAGCTCGTCCGGAATTAACTGGAGGACCGGTTAGCTCCGGACGAGCTAGCCAGTTAGCAGCTCAACCGGAGCTAACCGGACGAGCTAACCGGTTAGCAGCTCGTCCCGGTAGCTCCGGACCAGCTGTTAGTTCGTCGGTTAGCTTACGGTGCAGTGTTATCTGCACTGGAAATAACACAACTTTGCAGCCGTAACTACTTTTAGAGCTCATGACTCGGATAAGTTTTGAATGTGTTGGTGATTTTTAAAAACCAAACATTTCTGTATTACCACTATTGTGGCGGGTTTCGCCTTCATGTTTAGCGGTGCTACACATGAATCAGATCACCCCTAACTCTAAGCCTAAAGTCGTCAAAAGTCAAATAAACACGTTATGTTTATTGACCGGATATTAATTTAATCATAATTTATACGATTGCAAACAGTTATTTTAGCCAACCTTACCGCTACTGACTGGTTAAAGGACAGCGCTGGAAGAATGCAGACAGCAAGAAGGGATATTTTGATATCTTTCCGCATTACGCAAACGCGTCATGAATACGTAGATCTGCCGATTATTGCGATACGTTACAGCGTCCCATATTGAATGTGGCCCGTGTGCCAGTAAGTTAATACAAGTAAATGGACCGAACTTTACAAAGTGCCGTTCTACAAAGTATTTTAAGTTTATACCTGTCATTGACACATTTTCTCACACATAATATATTTGGTAATCAAATAAATGACTAAAGACAGAGTTTCTAACTTTTGATGTGATTATTTAATTGTTTTGAGGGATTTCTGAATAAAGAGCACAATGTTTTTATTTGATAGAAATGATTCTAATTGTTTTTATATTCACATTGTTGAACAGACACACACTTTTACAGTGTTTTATTAAAGTACATATTTACATAATTTAATGTACATTTAACATTTCAAGAAAAAAAATCTTGTAGGCCTATTTATTTTTTTATATATATTATTTATAAATGACTGATTGACTTGACAATGACTTTGATAAATCAGTCATTGTCCAACATTAAACTACATATTTTTCTTACTTTTTTTAAAATCTTTTTTCCTGGAAAAAAAAAAACCAACTATTGACATAGCAGAGTTGTTACTCTGCTATGTCAACTCTGCTATTGACAGCAAAGAGTGAAAATAATTCTAACAGAGTAAATTATTTTTATTTCATTACATAAGCTGTATTAATACACTAACATTTCAGATTAAGATATTTAAAATACACAAAAAGTGAAAGAATAAAACACATTTATTAATTATACTGGTAACACTGGCCACAGGCAGGGCTTCAGTCTGCTGGTCACACTGGGACAAGTCCAATGACTTCTGAGACGTCCTGGTACAAAGGCTAAAGCCAAGGATAAAAGAGAAATTATCCAAAAGTGTAATAGAAAATACATATATTTTTCCTTCACATTCAGAACAGACATTTTCAGCATGTTGGGGCTCTGACTGTAGCATCTTTATAGCTGAATACAGACATTGTGAAGCTGAGCTGTGAACAGAGACTGAAGAGCAGCAGCTCCAGCTCTGACCTGACTGACCTCTCCTCACAAAATCTCCTGGTCTTTAATGCACTTCCTCTCCAACAGCAGTTTCTCATCAACTCCCTCTCAATATAAAACAGTATGCAAACGTTAGCTATGATAACAATCAGTGGTTACTTTGGGCTAATTTAGCTACATAGGAAATATTTCTCGGTTGTTTAGAAGCGAGTTTCTGGCTACAAAGTCAAGTAATTCTGCTCTTTCATCCTTACCTGTGAAAGGTAATGCCAATAAATCCAGCTTGTATTGTAAAACGGTTGAAACAAGTCCACACAGCACAGGACTTAAGGAGCTCGGGTCGCTGTACTGCCACACACAAGATGGCGGCGACGTAACGCAGGATTCAGCGCTCAATGAGGCGTCTAGTATTAATGCCTATGATGAATACGACATAAAGGCCTCACTGAGTGCTGAGTTTTGCGTTACGTCTCCTCCATCTTGAATCTGGAGCGATCAGAGCCCCGTAAGTCATATTCTGTATGGGCGTTTTTCAACTGTTTTACAGTAGAAACTGGATTCATTGACATTTCCTTTCACAGGTAAGAATGAAAGAGAAATTATAAAGAAATTCTTACGAGCAGAATTTCTTGACTTTGCAGTCAGAAACTAGCTTCTAGACAACCGATAAGTATTTGCTATGGCCTGAAGTAACCACTCTGATTGAGTAGCTAACGTTTCCACACTGTTTTCTAATGGGAGAGAACTGATGAGAAACTGCTGTTAGAGGGGAAGTGCATTAAAGACCAGGGGATTTTGTGAGGAAAGGACAGACACATCAGAGCTGCAGCGTTTTTCTTAAGTCATGTTTCACAACTCAGCTTCACAATGTCGGTGTTTAACTATGTAGTAAAGATGCTACAAGTTGTTCATTCTGAATGTGAAGGAATCAGGGATGTATTTTCTATAATTTCTCTTTTATCCTTGGCTTTAGCCTGTTTCTACCAGGATGAATCAGAAGTCACTGGACTGCTCCCAGTTTGACCAGCAAACTGAACCCCTGCCTGTGGCCAGTGTTTCCAGTATAATATAAATAAATATATCTGTGTTTTATTGCACACTTTTATTCTTTCACTTTTTGTTTATGGCCTACAATGCAGCTGTCGTGTAATTACACAGCAGATCCTAGTGGTGGCGTAGCTAGGTTGATTTCAACTGTGACCAGAGAACACCACTGGGCCATTACATGAGAAACTATCACTTCTTTATGCAACCTAAAGCTACATTTCAGAGATTCTGATTTTGTCGACCAACAGCAACTGTAAATATTCTACCTTAAAAAAAATGTAATAAATACATTCAGCTTTTATTGTTTCCTGATACCAAAGTTACATTTAAAAATTGAGATTTTTGAAAATAGTTTATTTTACTGATGGGTGAAAGGTTAATTTATGCATTTGAACTTTATTGGTTATGATTGGTTGCTTTGAATATATATAAATAGGGGTGAGAGGTAGGTAGAAATGAACTACTGTGACCCTAATATTTGTAAATCAACTATTAACTTCTGAAACATTTTTCAGGAGCCACATGTAGCTGAAGAAATAGAAATCTGATCTGCAAGCAACAATCTTTGTATGCTTACTTATTTTCTTAGAGTACAAAATTAAAATTTTTATCTTATGCTCTCTTTTCTTTCTTAAAACCTACAGTATTATTTTGTAATTTTTATTGAGTGATGCAGTAATTTGATTGGTTCTATTTTAATTTATTGTAGGCTTTGTGCTCTCAGGTTGGTGGCAGGTTTGTGAACAAAACACCCTGACTGGAAATTCAGGTGGGGGTTATGATGGTGTTTAAAATGAGTAGAAATGATGGTGTAATGAATCTACTCCTACAAGTCAGTTGTTGATTTTTGGAAGACTTTTTTTACAGAAAGAAACAGAGACAGTGAGAATAAAAAGCTATTTTACAGAAAGATTACCTTAGTACTGAGAAACTGATCATAAGAAGTTAATGTTTTAAAATAATGTCATCACGTGGACAAAAATGGAGTTATGTGCAAAATCTGGAAAATTTATTTTTTTAGATATCTACGTAAGTGCGGATAGTCAGACGAAACCGATTTTATATTAAAACGACTTGCCATACTGTGACGGAGTACATCAGAACCAGTTCTGAACACTTAATGGGCCGCCATTACGGAAAGGACAAAGTCTATCTGTCCACAATATTACTAACACTTTCTGTAAAATACACGCAGCATGTGACGTGTGAACAGGTTTCTGAGAAGTCACTGCGGTGTTTTACATTAAACTTTGATGTTTTTACTAGTAAAATATTAATAATTATCTAAAAACAAGAACTCACCATTTTACTCTCCTTCCTGTTGGGCTCTTGTAGAAACTGTTCAACAAACTGTAGAAAATCAAGTCGTCCACATAAGGAAAAGCTCCAACATTAACAAAAGAAAAATCTCAGAGGTTTTAACAGTAAAGTCGCCATCAACCGTCCTCCGGGTTTTAATGGCGGCTGCCTTACAGTCAAGATTCGTCCTAAATCCAGTTCGTACCGATCCACAGGAAGAACACGATGATAACATGTTTAGATCAAATATAAAATCCCTCTAAGGCCAGTTAAATATTCTCCTCTTCTGGACACAGCAGGAACAGAAACTGAAGGAAACGAAACCTGCCTTCGGTTTTTATCCGTTTCTAAACCGACCGTTGTGGGGGAAGGGAGAGACTTTAGTCTGCTCCTCCTCCCTTTGCAGGCGGATAATGTTTAATTCTCTTCTACGTTTCAGGATCTGTAAGCATGTAAAAATAAATAAATGCATAAATTAAATTAAATAATCTCCTAACCATGAATCCTTTGGGCCTACAAAGAGCAATAGCCTACAGAATAATTTAGAAGGGAATAAACGATCACAATATGACAGACTGAAGGATTTAATTAAATATTACAAATATATTTAGTTTTCTGAAAACAAATTAAATCACTTTGTGAATTTAAATCCAAATATTTAAATCTATTTATGAATCGAATCAGGATGAAAATGTTACTGATTTTATTCTCACCTGATTAATCATCACATTTCTAGTTGAATATAAACAAAAAATATATTTAAACCTCATAAAAATAATGATTTTTATTTTTGTTTGCCTCTGTAGGAGGAACTTCAAAGGATTAATTAAGATTATTTTTTAAATTTAATCTTTACTCCTTTGTCCAGGGTTTTACAACCTCAGGCTCCAACATTTAGATTCTTTAAATAAAATAATAAGGAACCAACTAATATTTTTGATATTGATGTAATAACAAATCCAGGTTTTAGCAGTTACTTTTTCATGAAATAATTTCACTTCTATTCTCTCTCTGAATTTCCACAGTAGAAAGATACTAAAAGTACCATTGTCATTTCTCTATATCAGTTTTCTCCTCATCTGTTATGTTTAATAGTTTAAAGGAAGTGAGACACAAACCACAGTTCGGAATGATAGAAATGATTTATTAAAAACAAACAAGTCTAGGCAGCGACAGCACAAGGAAGAAAGTCAAGTATTTGTTTGTACAGCACATTTCAGCAACCAGGCAAAATGTTTACCTGACACACAGTAACAGTTATGAAGCAAGAAACAAACGTTACATTTTCTCAAATCTCATCAAAATCATCAAGAATAATCATCATTAATTAATATATGAATCAATTTTACAGTTACTACTAATCAAATACAAGTCTAAAAGAAGTGGATTTTTAGCCTTGATTTAAAACTGCAGTTTGTAACGTTTATTTAAAAATATATATATTTTGTACATATTTGTTGAAACTGTCACCATGTCATAACAGTATGTAATGAGAAAGATAATCTCTCCTCTGCCTTTTCCCACTGATGATTAGAAACAACCAATCAGAGCGAGGAGGCAGCAGATAAACAGTTTCCTTAACGATCAGTTATTTCTCTGCCATTAGCACATTTAGCAGCAAGTGCATGAGCATGATTGACAGCGGTAAGACCCTTCTCCTGGATCATTAATGCTACGGCTACTTGTATTTTAATCTACCATTATGTACTTGCATCAGGAAATGAAAATGTTATTTTTTTAATGATTTAACGTTTTTTAAAACATGAACACAAAATATTGCTGCACTTCGACGTGTATGGAGATAATTTTGGCCTTATCCTGCCAGCATAAAAAGCTATAAAGATGTTTTCAGAATTGGCCCAGTGAGATCTGGTAAAGCTGTAACTTTAACCGATAGGAACTGAACAGAAATGACCCAAGAAAAGAGTCTGGATTAGATTCTGTTACTCAGTTTTTCTCTTAATTTCTTTAGTTGATTTAAGTTGGAAAGTTTCTTAAAGCAGTGATGTCAACTTTCAATATTTTTACTTGATCTTACTTTGATAATAATTACAACAAATTCTCTTTTTATTGAACTCATTTATTTTTTCATTATATGCTTTATTAAACCTGAAGAGCTGTTTGAGTTCATGAGCAATTTGATGGTACTGTAAAAAATATTCTTGTGTAAAAGATAATTTTATTTAGAGGAATAACACAAATAAAATATTTAATTTATCACCTAAAAAATAGATAGAAATCTAGAATGCACAAAAAATTGCAATAGGCTGCATTAGGTTTTGCCATTCTGACCATTTTAGTTTGTAATCATTTCAGTGCTTATTGTAGGGGAAATATTTCATCTAAAGGTGAAGAAGTTGTGCTAAATGGTTTGACTCTCTGCAGAAATAAGAAGGAAAGAGCAGGAAACACATTATTCAGACAGCCAACCTGAATTAGTGACAATAAACGGAGCAAATCCTTTGTGACAGGACTTCATATTTTTAAACTTGTTTGATTTCACTGATAGTTAAAGGTAATTTATTGCTCTTCTTGCAGTGGGACTGAGTTTTTTGTCGTCCACAGAAACTTTGAAACTGGAAGAACAAACGACTCTGTGGTTCTGCAGTTACATGTTTGGTTCTTTTCAGGAAATGTTCCAGAAAGGTGGAGTCAAAATATAATCTGTAAAACTACAAAAATGTGAGCAGAGAGAGAAACTTGAGCTGTGCACTGTGGAAATCCTTGCTGCAACTTGTTGACTGTAAATGTTTGGCCCCATGATTTAAAGGAGAGCCTTTTCCAGAAACATTTTCACGATTTGTAAATATTCTTAACATTTACTGTTTGCCTTAGTTTAAGCTTCAGCGTAAAGAATGAGAACGCAAAGTAAAGGCGCCATCTGCTGGATGCTTTTAGAAACTACAGCTGAAGTCATTACAGAGACACTTACTGGTTAAAAAATGCTTAATTTATAAACAATACTGAATTTAGAAACAAAAAACATATTATTTCCATGTCCAACCTGCAAGGATCTCAGCTTTGCTTCGTCTGGAGATTCATCTCTATTTATGATACTCATGGAAAGTTCAGGATTTATATAAAGAATGAACACATAAAATCCTTACATAACAATGTTTATGATAGCAAATTGTGCTTCATTAATTAATGTTGATGTCTCTGGTTTACAGTACATGATACTTGAAAACTCAAGTATCAGAAACTCAGATTATTCCGTCAGAACAATGAAAACTGATTTGTCCATACAGGAAAATGGGAATGTTGAAGATAATGCTCATGTACCAAACAGAATCTGCAGTCAGACATGAATGTGGGCTCCTTCTGCATGAATTACTGCTGCAGGCAGAGATCAGCTCTGACTCTGGACATAATAAACCCTAATAGCACCTGAAACAGAGCAACATCTGTGAATATTCAAATCAGAGTGTGACCACAGAAAAGACATCCTGCTCTGCAAAAACACAATGTTACTATTGTTTAGCTTCTAAACAATGGAGACAGAATTGATATTTATATTGAATTTCTCTTGCAGAAAGTCATAACAGGGAAAACTTTATATATATATATTTTAAATTAATTTCTTTAAGTTTTGTTAGAATGGAAAATAAAGGTATTTGGCTGTTTTCTTTAGAGATATCATAATTTTCAAGGTTTTCCTTATGAATTTCTGGTCACATTTTTTGTCTCTACAGCCAGTTCTAATCAGAGGAGGATCTTTTTGAGTAACAGCTGGATATGTAATCTAACCTTTAATTAGCTGAATGAGCAGGAGGAATTTAAAACTGTTAAATTGAAAATAAACATTCTTTGTATTTTTTGACAAAATTCTATGATAAAATGTTGCCATTGGAAATATAGTAATGTTCACAGAGCTGTGAAATTGAGCTGCCGGTATTGAAATCATTTTTGTCTCACTCTACATGTGTGAATACTATTGAATTTTTCTCTGTTTTCAACGAGTCAGAACAAAACATATTAGAACAGCCAAATGTCTCCAGAAATGACTTTGGAAAGTAAAAATAATTTTACTATACATTTTAAAACATTTTGTGTTGTAGTTGTACTTTTTAGAAGTACAAATGCCTGAACATCAACCGCTCCACCATTTGGAAGTCAAAGTTACAACAGATTTGCTGTCCCAAATCTCAAATTTTCTATGCTTGAACCCAATGAAGTGTGTATTTAGATTGAGTCCACACTCATAGAGGGGCGCAGGATGCAGGGCGAGTATTCGGACCGGGCCTTAACGTTCTGGCTCCAGCCTCAGGTCACTCCTTATGAAGCTTCACCTAAAACCTTGAATGGATTTTGTTTTGACTAACCTGTCATGGCTGCGGTTATTCCTGTTGCACCTTTTTCTACCGCAGATTGTCCTTCCACTTAACTTTCTATGAACATGCTTAGATGCAGAACTCTGCATAATCAGCTTCTTTTACAATGACTCTTTATGGCTTCTAAAGAAACAGTGCAAAAGGCATCCAGACTGCGTCACTGCTTCAGTTAAACACAACAAACTTTGAACAGTTTCGTCAGAGAAAAACCTGATAAAAGGCAGCAGCAACAAAAATGATTTATCTGCAAAAAAAAAAAAAAAAAAGCCTTAATGAGGCTGAAGTAAATTTATTCCTGAGAAAACGAATACTGGCAGAACTTCTTAGCCCCTTTGTCTAAAGAGTCAAACCAAACAAGACAAATTCATCTGAAAATAGACGAAACAGAATAAAATCAAAGGCTCTGTTTTATGAAATATTTAATTTATTCACCAACATTTGCAATAAATACAGTTGAAACATGAACCAGTTCATTTCCCCAGCAATTTCAATAAGAATAAATTATAGCATAATTCACTTGGACAATATAAATTAGGGGTGCACCGATTTATCTGTGGCGACTTCCTTCATTTTTCAAAGCGTCAGCCGCAGTGAGAGGTTTGACTGTTAGCTCCGCCCACCAGCTCATGGCTGCACGTTTGCACTTAACAACACAGAAACAATTCAGACAAAACAAAACAAAAATAATAATAAAAAGATATCAGCCAAAATAAGAAAAGGCAGATCAGGCGTTTTAAAGACCTGTGATCGGTCAGAAAAGTGCAATCGGTGCAACCTTAATGTAAAATAGCTACAGTTGAAAAGAGCAAGAGAAAAAATAGAAACTTTAGAAAGTGCTTATCTTAATGAGCATTAAAAAGACTTTACATGTTTGTGTACTGTATATATATTGAATGTTTTATATGAATCATACTGCATGATGTATTTTTAGTAAAAACCCTAAAAATAAATCATGTTTACAGTTTAACCCTTGACCTCAGACTCTGAGTTCATGTACAGACCATAATGCTGTTAACCATTTCACCAAAGAGACTTTTAAACCGTCTTCATCATCGCTGTTACTGGTGTATAAAAAACTATTCAAAATTTTAAAAAAGCAACATTTGCTTTGGTGAAGTGAAGAAACTGGTTAATCCACCTTCTTATGGCTCATCTTATTCTGCATATCACTGCAGATTGGGTAAAATATGCAAACAGTGGGCAGGAAGTGGCTGTTTAAACACCAGGTCCATTTTCTGCATCAGATGAGTTGGTGTTGGACGCATCAACTGGATTCTGAAGAACCAAAAGGTTCAGAGAAACAGAGATTAATGTTCAGCTGATCCTTCACTTCATGTCTGAAGCTCAGATGAAGAGATCTGTTATTATTAAGAGAAACTCTGAGACCAACTGTAAACGCTCACCTCCTGGGATTTACAACGTTTCCACATGATGATGATGATGATGATGATGGTGGTGGTGAGGCCGAGGCCGACGGCAGCGAGTAAACAGGCCGTTAAAATGAAAGGACCTTCAATTCCTCCTGGGTGAAAGAGGAAACAGGATGTACGTTTTTTCTCTTTAATAAAGTAGAAAATGAGTTGATGTCTGATTGTTTGAAACAAGGAAGGAAAAATAAACCTACTTTTTGTTTGAGTGGCATTTCTTTGAAGACTAGGTTCAAATAGGTCTGTAACAGAAGAAAAAACACAATGTTGTTTTTACAGAAATATTTGTGATTTTATCCAGAAAGCAGCTGGAATATTTTAATCAAACTTTAATTCTTCCTATAAACATCCCAGAGTTTCATCTGAAACACTTTAATAAACGTAGAGATGCTGAAATCCACAAAATATTACAGCATTCATGTTTCTGTGAAATATTAGATTTAGGGTTGTTATAAATGATTTTAGTAATCAAGTACTCTAAAATAAGATCAAATAAATTATTGGTAAATACAAACATATCAGTATTACTATCAGCCCAAATTTTCATATTCATGCGTATCTACAATAACTTTTCTGTAGTTAATAAAATTAACCTGGAACAATAATATAATAGCTCACTTTTAAAGTAAATCTGGACAAAAATTATACAAAAATCTGAAAGTATATTCAATCAAACAATAAACAGGCAGGCTCACAAAGACACCAACAAAAAATGTCTACTCTCCAGTTTTTAGTTTATGTATTCATCTTCAGTCAATTTAAGAGATGAACTCTCACTTCATCACACAGAAGCACATCTAGCAGCTACGTATCGCCACGATGCGCTTTGCCTTCCATTTGTTGGTAAATGTATTTTCCGGTTCGTCTGTAAAGCATCAGCTACAGCAGTCCGCTGTGCTGTGTTTACATCTGCATGCGTCTGCGCTGCACATGTATTAATACACACGCTGCGCTCTTCCTCACTGTTCGCTCTGAACCGGCCACCAGGCAGCAGCTCCGCGAGGAGAGAGGCTGCCGTACTCCGGGCATCGCGACAGACAATTTAACGATGCTTATTGATCCCCAAAAATAATTAAAAACCAGATATTATCATTGATCAATGAAATTCCCCAGGACCGAACTTGCAAATTAGACGTTATGCTGCTAACACTTAGCATTCATCACCAACTCATAGGCGGAAGTGAGAGTGCTGCGCAACACAAATAATCACCTGACTGGAACAGGTGATTATCTAATCACCTACTAAATAGTAAAACATAAGTTAACGAAGATAATTGGCCTTGAAGAACTTTAATAATTGAAGAACTCAAATCATTGGAAGAGTCATTACAGCCTTAATTAAATGATGATTTCATTAATAAAATGAGTAAATACTCACTGGTGGGTTTGGGTTGAGGGCAGTCTGGAACAGAAACACCAGGATTAGTTCAATCAGAAAGAGATTAAATACAGTTCTGTAAACCGTGGAGCAACAGGAGGTATCTGGGGTCAGGCTCTAGAGCGCCACCAATGTGGTCAAAAAGCAACTTCATCTCTTAACAGTGAACCTGAATAATATCAGAGCTCATCCCAGTTCAACCAGTAATTTGAAGGGAAAATAAATAAATACAAAAACATCCTCACTGTTCCCATAGTTTTGCTCAAAAACTGCATTTCCAGTCTGGTTCATTCACACTGCTACACAAATTTCTATGTTTGTGTCCCCAACCTGAGCACAGCGAGACTGATGTAAGCGCACAGGTTGTAGGTTCGAGTTCAGCTTCCTCCTGCCAGAAGGGCGATTGTGGCAGGAGGCACTTTAAATGTGTGTGTGTTTGTGAGTGCAAACAGCTGAAAAAGGGAAGAAAGCATTCAGTGTGTCGGCTCCTACAGCATGGAATCAACTCCAGTATGAACTCAAGATGTCGGAAACTATTTCACTGGACTTATTTCGAGCGGTTCTAAAAGATAGGCAACAAGCTTCTATGAAACAGTGTCACTGCCTTTAAATTGTTTTTATTGTTTTATATTTGTGTATATGTACTAATTGGTTTTATTTTGTAACCAGGTTGTTGTGTACTGCAGATTTATGCCCAGGTCCCTCTTGAAAATGAGATCCAGATCTCAACGGGGTTTACCTGGTTAAATAAAGGAAATAACAAATAAAAAAAATGGGTGAATGGGACTCTAGTGTAAAACGCTTTGAGTGGTCAAAATGATTGGAAAAGTGCTATATAAGTTCAGTTGCTTTACCATAACTCCTCTCGCTCCACTCTGAACGTTAAGAGCTTTTAGACTTTTTTTACCCCACTAGGGGGCTTTTTGTGGCTCTAGTGTCCCTTATTAGACAGTAGGCTGACAGGAGGGAGGTAATGAGAGGGGGCAAGACATGCTGCAAATATCGTCGGGTCCGGGAGTCGAACCCGCAACGGCCGCGTCGAGGACTCAAGGCCTCCAAATGTGGGTCGCGCTAACCGCTACGCCACCACAGCGTGCCCCAGAGCTTTTAGACGTGACCTCTATGTTGCTGCAGCATTCGGTAAAAAGGAGCCATCAGATGTAGCGCTGGTAAAGGTGAACATGCTCTGCCACAACATTTATGCCAAGTTTCAGACTTTACAATTACAGTATGTAACTTATTTATTTTTTTTATTATTTTTTTTACATATTTGTTAAAATTATCATCATGTATCAACAGTACAATACAAGGCTGATAATCTGTGAAAAAATTAAAAATTGAGCTCCTCTGCCTTCTCCCAGTACTAAGGGCAGAAATACGATGAGTCAGTCAGAAACCACCAATCAGAGGCAGGAGGAGAGTCTTAGTGCTGTCAATCATGCTTCTGTAGTGCTGCTCACCCTTCCCCTTGCTCTCTGCTACGCTACAGCTGGTTCACCACAACACAATCGGCCAGGAATGCTAAAGCTAGTTAGCATAGCCACTGATGACGGCAGATAAACTGTTTCCTGTAACAGTAAGTTAATTCTAATGTGCTAATGCTAATTCCCCGCCACCGGTTCTTGCTTGCTTTAAAGTTTTAATTTTTCCTTGGGTTTTAATGTGAAATCTAGAAACGTGTTCAAATATAAAAATGTTTGTGGATCTTCTTACCGGTCTTGTTGAAGCTGATCTCGCCATCTTTACCCTCGAATAACGGCTCCTCTTCACTCGTCAGGTTGCAGAAAACCATGACGACGGTTTCTGCTCCAACAGAGTTGCTGAGGCAAACGGAACATTTACGTTTTGACGCGTAAATGGACAAGACGTCGCAGGAAGCCAAGGCTGAACCATTTCGGTACCAGAAGTCTCCGTTGTTGATATGCTTGTTGTACACAGTATCGATGGATTTAGCCTCTGACCAAGGGCAGCTGTAGCAGCTGAAGTTTGCCTGAACAACAAGAAACAACAAGTTTAAGTTAAAGACAAACAGAATTAAAGCTAAAAGCTCCTTCAGCTCTGGAGCAAAAACCATGGTGAAAAAACTCAATCAGTGGCAAGATAAAAACAAACTGGAAACCGACTTTAAAAGACAAGAATCAGACCTAAGATGTTAACTAAACTTTACACCTCTTAAATATAATGTTAGACAATCTAAAAGCTTTCAATTAATCTGCTGGAAACATTAAATAAAATTTAATAGCATTGTCATTCTGAATAAACAGATATTAAAATTCTGTTTATACTAACATTTAGGTTTTGGCTTAAATGTTAGTATTTAAACCAAAACTGCGGTTTAGTTAATCTATGCATTGGACCGATGTTCTGACTATCTGTGCTACCTCATCAGATTTTCCAACTGTAGCACGGATAGATGGCTAAGTCTATCTGTCGGTGCTACGCGTCCAAAACTGCTACCATCATGTTTACAAACAGAAAACTACTGCAGGTTATGTTAATGTTAAATATATTGGATAACATTAATTGAGTGACGGGGCTGAATTGGAAGCTTAGTAGTTGTTGTTAGCTTAGCATTGGAACAATTTATATCCATGACAAAACCACAAGAAGATCACTTCCTTCATCTGAATATTATACCCGTTTAAAATGAAAGGCTGTAGATGTTTGCATTAATCCTTATACTAGAACAGTAACTCACTGTGATAGATGCAGACCACCTTCAGGTTGCAGTGGGTCTAAAGGCGTCCTCGTTTTTAATAGGACCGAAGCCCCGCCCTCCGTTCCTTCTGTCTTCAGAGGAGGGAATCTTCTGGTCGACAAAACCCAAAATGAGGCACATAATTCGATCAAATTCCTCCATTATCTCCAGAGAAAAATACATCGTCGGTGTTGCCAACACTTAATGCGCTCTTCTAGATAAAATAAACGTTAAATCTTCAGTTATTCCAACAAAAATCCTTCTTTCAATCTTGACGAGCTGTCAACCTGAAAGATGGCCGGCGGATGAATACTGACTGCACACTGCCGGTGACTGACGGTACACTGCAGCCAACAGCTTGGTTTTAACTCATTCGTTTCTCTCATTTTCACATCTGTGTTTTAAACCAAAGTTTCCACAGAGGCCCATACATACCCCACAAACTCCAAAACAAAATATACGTAATCTTTTCCTTTTTCTGTGGTTTAGGAGTTTTAGCAGCTTGTTCTTCCCGTTATTAATAATTTCTTCATAACTAATATGTTAATGCTGTGTGCTGTAGGACCTAACAGTCTGTTTTGCTCCTGGGTTCCTGTGAAGTTTGAAAGGTCAATCAGAATAAATAACTTTGCTCTTTTCCCTTGAATAGTGTTGTAAAAAAAAGTGTTTGCATCCATTCTGATTTCCTTTTATTCATGTCTGTCACACACGTGTTTCAGAACATCAAACCATTTTAAATATTAGTCAGACACAAGTAAACACAAAATTCAGTTTTTAAATGGATAACCTTAACCCTAAAACAAAGTTTATTATTCAGAGAGAACAAACTCGAAACTCATGACCCTGTGTGAAAAAATGAATGTGGATTATTTGAAAAATTAAGCACAACATTCCACCAACACTGAGCAGACCAAAAATAAAACCAGTATTTGTGTAAAAATGAACTAAATACATGTTTTATGAATTCATACTATGCAGGCTCCATTGTCATGTCATTTGTTCAATGTAAAGAGAGAGAGAGATAATCTTTATTTTTTAATGTTCTAATAGAATCTTGGATTGTGGGCTGTAGGGTATTTATTAATAATAAGACAATTTTACATGTTAAATCCTCAAAGATAATAACAATAACACAAAGAAAAACAAAGCAATGAACAGAAAATACAAAAAGAAAGAAGTATATTTATTTTTTAGCTTTTTACATTTTATGATATTGTCTGTGGTGACTCATTGATTTTAAGCTTACTAAATAAAATAAAATAAAATAAAATAAATAAATAGATTGCAGTAAGTCAGTCCAAATCTCATTTTAGTGAAATTGGCACCAGAAATGGAAAGTTACTACTTACTATTATTCAGTAACTGTTTTGGTAAAATATACTTTTATTTTCACCACACCTCATTTTTGAACCTGAGTAGAAAATGAGGTGCGGTGAATTACACCTCATTTAGCTACTGAGAAGTACCGACACTCTTACTTGAGTAAAAATGCTGGATTCTTTACTCACTGCAACAACAAACATGTTTTAAAAATGTGCACCACAAACAGAGAGACACTTTTAAGTTAAAGTGAGACCTCTTGCTTGTAGACAAGCTTTGTTGACTGCGCTTCCGTGACTTGAGTTCAATGTTTGCCAACTCTACCCACCCTTGTTAATAAGACAATTTTACATGTTCTGATTTAAAAAAAAAAAAATCTCCAAAGTTTATAATGAAAAAACAAAAAGAAAACGAGACAATGACAACAAATAAAGGAAAAGAGTGGGGTCTAGTTATGGCGGAAGGATTTCCTTTAACTTTTTAGTTAAAATGCCTCGGAACAGACGGAAGAACATCACGTGATTCCCCAGTTGCGGACTGGATCACTCTGCTGGGGAATCAGCGGAGTGATTCTCTATGGAGTCTTGAGTAGTTCTGCTCAAGTCCAGTTGGTGAAGTGAAGTGAAGTGAAGTCGTTACAATTCCCCCATAGTTTACACTGTTGTATGTATAGCGCTAACCTTTTCGGGGTCAGCTTCACAGAATTTATTATAAGAGAGAAATAAATAAAATACAGTAAATAACCTAAACAACCTGCAGAGCAATAGCTCCCAATGAATTGCAGGAGGTTGTAAAATTAAGCAACTAAAATGCACAACATGGTAACAGTAACAATAAATAAATAGAAAGCATGGCAAAAATACACAAGAAACATTGTGTATAATTAAATGTGTTTAAAATATATTTGAAAATATAATACTTGTAATAGATGCTCTGCCTTCCTAATCTGGAAAATATATATCTAGACATAATGATAACGTCACCTGAACATAACGTCACAATCTAAGCAAAAAAAGAGATAAAAACAGAGATAAATTACAAGATTTCAAATTTCTTAACATTTTTTATTGACAAGTCAACTGTGTAAAAGTGCAAAAGATAATGTTTGTAGTTTGATTTATGTGTTACCATGGCTACAATTTGATGCTATGAGTTTAATTTTGTTTTTGAGCTTTGGATTGCTCTACTAAAAAATGATTACTAATCAGACTTAGTTCAGAAAAATCATTTTCCGTATGAATACTGATACTCTTACTTGAGTTCATATTTTGCCTACTTTACCCACCTCTGTTAATTAAGACAATTTTACATATTCAGATTTTAGAAACAATAAATTAAATCACCAAAAGTTGTAATAAAAACAAAAACAAAAGGAGACAATGGAGAAAAACAAAGAAAAAGTACGAGGTCTACTTATTCTAGCGGAAGGTTTCCCTTCCACAGGTGTTGTTAGGTGTTGCTCCGCTAAAGCCGCTCTTCTACGGTAACAGTTGTAGTTACATGCGTTCGCCAGTAGGGGCGCTGTTTAAAACTGAGTGGCTAAATTATTTTCCCGCGAACTTCTGTTGCTTCACCTCACTTCCCCTGAGCCTCCAACTGAAGCTGGCTTTCAGTAAAACTACAGGGACAGTCCAGATTCGCTCCCGAACCGAGCAGAAGGACGGTTTTAATCTCCTCGCTCCGGTTCCGAGCCGCCAGCAGGACCGACAGGATGAAGTATTTCACCAGGCTGAGAGTCAAACGGGTCTATGAATGGCGCGGAGCTCCGCTGGGCTTCAACAGAAAACTCAACACGTATGAATATGGGTGAGGAGAACCGAGCAGCGCGTTCAATAACCGCTTTTAAATGATTAATGCACGATTTTACCACCTGGTAGCAACTAAATAGATCTGTTAGGAGATTAGAATGCGACATGAGACGTTTATTTGAGTTATTAATGTCAAAAATTTTATTTATGCAGATCAATTACACACAACTCAATAATTTCAGTGATTATGGCTAAATATTACATGAGACCAAAACAATAGGATTATTAGACAATTACTGAGCCTCTTCACAGGGAAGAAACTATCCAGTAAGCTGAATCCAAATATGCTGATAGAAAGTTGTGTGGAAGGATAACTGCTGCCTTCAGTATTATGAAGGCAAAGTTTATTAGTCAAGACCTGATGAAAAATGAAAGCAGATCTCCTTATAGATGGATCCACTGAGTTCAGACTTGATCCAACCTGTTGGCCCCAAACAGCAGCCGATGGCTCGGTTCTCCTGAAACATCAAACTGGACCTCAGACAGCTTTAGGTTCTCAGCCTCTCCACTGTGAGACTATGAGGCCTTGATTTTCTAAATGAAACGTAACATTTACTTTCATTTGTTTCCTGTTTTCTTTTTTCCTTCCACTTAATTTTCCGTGAATATCTCTGAATGCAGCTCTGTGTAAACAGCTAGCCTCTTCAGGCCATAATATTGACCAACCATGATTAAATCATTTGTATCAGTGTAACATTAGTTTCTTTCTGTTTTCCTTTGGTTTCCAGCTCTCTCTCCATCAGGGTGGAGGGTCTCCCTCGGACCACCGTCATCAGCGCCGGGCAGCACATCCTGATCGAGGGCGATGACGACGACAACCCGTACGTCGCCAGAGTGGTGCGGCTGTTCGCAGACGGTCAGTTCCAGGAACCGGATTTAAACTAAACCAGCTGACCCGGGTCAGAGCGAGCTGACCTTTGACCTGCTGCCTTTCAGAGAGCGGCGCGCAGAAGAAGGCCGTGGTCCAGTGGTTCGTTCGGGTGTCCGAAGTGCCGCCGGGCAAACTGAAGCTGCTGGGCAGAAACCCTCATCCACAGGAAGTCTTCTTCTATGAAGGTCGCAGCTGTGAGGACGAGGTCAACGCCGAGTCCGTCCTCCGACCCGTTCAGGTCACCGATGCTTTCAGTTACACTCTAAAATAAACATGTTGACATTAATTAGATGTCTGAATGAAAAAAATAATAATTACTTTTTCTCTCAAATGTAAATTTACAGAAACATAAGCAACTAAATGTATAATTAGAGAAAAAACTACAGAGATCCAATTAATTAATTCATCCTCAAAATTAATAAAATTTCCTCACTTAGTGGACGATTATTTTCTGCAAATTATATTTAAAATACGTAACTCTTGCATTGCCAATATATTTACAAAAATATTTATTAATTTGAGAGCATCAGAATTTCCTTTTAGAAGTCAAACAATGATAAACAAATGGATCAAATCTGATCTAAAGAATCAGATAAATGTTAAAATTCAGTAACATGCTGTATCATTATAACGATTATATTTATTTCATTTTGCCTGTTTCATGTTTAAAGATTATCTATATCTTGGTGTGGGATCTATTATTGTATGTTTTACTGTAAGCTCTACAATCTATTTTCGTCTCTGTAGCACTTTGAGATTTCTTTGAAATGTAAGGTGCGTTATAAATAAAATGTATTATTATTATTATTATATGGATCGTTGGATGTTATAGCAAATTGACTTTTGTAAGATTAATTTTTTTCTTCTATTTCTTTTTATTCAAAACTTTTATGTCTTGAATTCTTAAGCTTCAGATTTTATTGTTATTTTATTTGTTAAATATTTTATAATTTCCATCGTAAATAGAATATAAAAAAATAGTTTTCTTAGATAAAAATATGCTCAAAGTTTTATACATTAAATGAGAGTTGGTGCATTTTTTATAAATTTTTTAGTACTTTAAATCTTTGTCATTCTGGGGTTTTTTTTTTTCTTTTTTATTTACATTACTTATTCTTATTTGAATTAAATTAATTCAATGTATGTATTCCTATTTTGTTAGTTTAATAATTCTTATCGGCCATTTATATTTATATGTTCTTATTAATAATTACGTATTAATAACAATATTAAATGCTATTTATTAAATAAATTATTTTTTTAATAGATGTTAAATAAATAATATTATAATAATTTTTATTATTATTAGTTTAAATAATTTTCCATTCTTACTCTTCTTTCTGATTCTATCAGGTTATTTTTGTTCATTTTTATTTTTTCCTTCAGAATATTTTTGGTCGTTTTAAATCGTTTCTCTCTGTGATCTGGTTGTTGACCTTTTGACCTCTGAAGCCCCTCCCCCTGCAGGTGAGACACCTGGACGCCGCCGCTCCGTTCCCCGCCTCTGAGGACGGAGACATTTTCTACGTCAAACAGTCCTGGGATTCCAGAACCTTCCGACCCGTCGACCCGTCTCTGCTGGACGCTTACCGTCCTCCCCGCCCCTCCCTCCCTCTCTCCCCGCCTCACTCGCCCACCGCAGCGACCCCGGCCCCCAGGGGCCCGGCCCGCCACGCCCTCCCCGCCCCGGACCCCGCCGTGATGCGCGGCGCCACGGCGACGCCAGCGAGCAGCAGGAAGCCCGAGGCCGAGTCGCTGCACTCCCTCACCAAACTGTCGGCCTCCAAATGCCTCAGCGCCAAGCGGCGCAGCGCCACCCAGAGGACGCCGGGCGTCCGCAAGAAGCTGCAGCTCAACAGTGAGTCTTCCTCGCTCGTCTTCATCAATCAGGAAGTAAAACCAGCCAATCGCAGCTCTCTGTGTCCTCAGGTCCAGACGAGCCGGCGGCGCTCAGAGACAATGTCGTGCAGCAGCTGCTGGAGGCGGAGCTAGAGGCGGGGGGGCGGTCTGCCGCCGCGGCGTCCCCCTCTGAGCCGCCCCGCATCACCCACAGCCTCACCCCCCTCCGCAGGACCAGCAGGACACCCGGTCGCCACAGCGACGTCCCTCTGACGCCGTGCTCCATCCGCCGCCGGGAGACCCAGAGCGAGACGGACAGTCCGCCGGCCGGAGACGACCCCAGCAGGTCAGAGGTCAACCCTTGACACAAACCAGACGATCAAATTCTCATTTTAATGATTTTCAGTTAAATTTGTTACATTTTGCAACAAAAAACGCAGAAAAACCTGCAACAACGTTTTGCTGGGCTCAGCCGTCACCATGGTAACAAAGAAACAGTTTAGATTAGAGTTAGAGCATCACTCTGATCTACAAAAACATAAAAGTTAAATCTTCAAACACCAAAATGTTACTAAATGGATTGGAGATGTTTCCAGTTTGTTTGAACCAGTTCAGAACCAGTTCAGAACCAGCTGGTTCCTCTCAGTCCTCAGCTGGAATCCTCCAACAGAAGAAGAAGAGTCGCTCCGGGGAGAATCCACGCCACCTTCAGGGAGACGTGAGTCTGACACCCGAACGCAACGCCGCGTTGCGTTTAGGTCACCTGGTGACGGTGGGAAACTCCAGCTCTGAAGCAGAGGCTGCTGGGAGTTTGAGTCCTGGGTCACTGTGGGGTCGTGGTTCTGCGCAGGAGATGAATCTGGACCTCAGAACCAGAGATGACCTTTGACCTTCTCTGTGTTCCCAGCAGAACCAGCACCAGGAGGAAGGAGGTCCAGACTGGGTCGGAACCAGTTCTGGAGGTTCTGTGAGTATTTTTACTTTTCAGTTTCTGTCAGTAAAAAATATTTTTCTTAATGAATCAGCCTAAACGGCCTATCCAAAGTAAAATGAAAGCTCTTGAACAAACAGATGGAAAATAAATGAAATCATCTGGACGACATATTAGCGACTGGTTTAAAATATTTTATTTATAAAAACAAAGTAATTTAAAGGATCTCAGATTTTTTCTAAGCTTCACCAGGTTTTAACTCCTGTAGGCGGAACCACTGCGCCCCCTGC